>QDEB01039930.1:10106-20643 GCA_004193795.1 Asbolus verrucosus | reverse complement strand
ATTTCGTGAATCATTAATGTGGAAATACACAAAATTTCGTCGTTTTCGTTATCTTGTCAGTAAAAATAGAACTAATCGCAACTCAAACAAAACGTCCCTTATCAAAAATCCATTACAAGGTCACGACTCTTGGTCACATCCAACTGTTATGAAACAGTGCCCCGCGTTGGGCGCCGGTGTAGCGATTCTGAGAACTTTTTATTTTCGAAATTGCCAAACGCACGCCACTCACCATCTGCACTAGGTCTTCTAAAAATGGTAACAGCTTCATGAGTTCCGAATCAGTCCTGTCCACGAACCAGCTCTCGATCGGTATTCCGTTGTTCAGCTGCGGAGAACAAAAAAAATTATAAAATTACCTCCGCCGGCGCTCAAAGCTAACTTACGTGGTAACCAAAGGCTTGCGGTGAATTGTCGATAATGATGGTTTTGGACAGATCCCTGCCCAGAATGGAAAGATCCTTGATATAGTTGCCGTTGACGCAAACGCAGTGCTCTCTGAACAGCCTGTACTTGATCCACTTCCTCTCCGGATCGAGCAGGTTCAGCAGTTTGTCGGCGTAGACCCTCTTCGAGGCCGTGAACAGGATGACCTCGAACATCTGCGAGACCTTCTCCATGAACTCGCGGAAGTAAGGGCGCGTGCGCACGTACACCGTGTAGGAACAGTCTTGGAAGAGGACAGGAAAATGGAAACTGGCATCGGACAGTTCCTGCAAGCTGCAATGGACCAGGGTTTCGTCCAGATCTAGAACCAAACTGAACTCAGGACTGGATCTCGTTTTGAGAGGAAGTGCCGGACATTTCGACCGCATGTCGAATGTCAGAGGCGGCAGGTGCTTGATGAAGAGGTAAGGATCGAAGGCCTCCCAGGTGTCTTCGACTTCCACGTGCTCCGGCTGCTTGTCCAGACGGTCTTCGCTTTCGGGAGAAACGCTTGAGATCATGTGACCGTCGGGGATGCTGACCGGGTACAGAGTCGTGTAGTCGTAAACCATGTTCCCGATGTTGTTCTTCGACATCTCTTCGTCCAGCATGTTGGTGAATTCTTGCGTGTTCACGTTATTCAGATCGTTCACGTCGAACTGCACGTCCTGATAGTCGTCCTTGAGGGTTCCGTACTCGTAATACATGGTTTCGCAAATTTTATCCGAAAACACGTCGAAACTGTACTTATCGCACGTCTTCTTGTCCGCCACGTGAAACTGCATGTTGGCCGCATAGTCCTGATGAGAGAGAGTCTCTTCGCAAGCCATCGCCAAGCCCGTGTTGAAGTTGGAATATTCGATTTCCTTCGGAAGATCCGGGTTTAGAACTAGCTCTGGTGTTTTCTCATAAGATTCGGCGTTGTTGGCTTCGAAGTACTCGAAACATTTCAAATCGACTTCCAGACTGCTGGGGGTCTCCGCCGCTCCCTCCGGCGCGAATTCGGGCACCACTTGCGCCTGGTAGTTCTCTTTGCATTCGTCGGACAGAGGGGGCGCGTCGATTTTTTGCGCCTTCTTCGCTTTCTGGGGCCAAACCTTCTTCCTCACCCTCCGGATCTTGTTCAGACAGATCGCGCGGAAATTCTTGCGTTTCTCACTCCTCAGCCACATCCTGCCAATCCATTTATCCTGCAAAAGAAAATGTGACAATTTTCGAAAAATTCGCGCGCCAAACGCGACCTTATGTCCGCCGCCTTACGGCGCTCTTCCGCTACGTATAAGAGCGTCCAGAAAGCTTCCCGCCTTGTCAAAAATCAAAATAAACCCGCAAGCGAGGGCTCCCCCTGCGGAAATTCCGCCGGGAAATTCGACCGGACGCCCCGAACTCGCCCCGATGGCCCGCTTGCGCCCCGCAATCGTTGTTTACAAACATTTTTCGGCTTTTAAATAGAAGCGTTTCCGATTTCGGAGCGAATTCACGGAATTCGCTCCGAAATCGCAGGATTTACCGCTCAAACTGTTCGCCACTCACCTTGCGGTCGTTGCGGTCGGTTTCCACACGGTTATTTTAATATATCGAAAGTTTTCATTTTCCGAAAAATGATGATGCCGTAAAACACAAAGCACTACATCAAAATGGCGTCCCACGCGTTTTATATTGATAGTAGCCGAGTGCGCATGCGCCACTAGTACAATCACAGGTTCCGACAGGTAAAAATGCAGGTGGATTTTCTCGGTGTTTTTTTACATATCCGAGAAGAAATCGAAGCGGGGACTCGCGGCGCATGCATTTTTAACCCCGCGACGAATAAATGTCAAATCGAGGGCACTTTACGCGGACTTTTTCGTACTTGATTAACCAACGAAGTAACAAAAAAAACACCGGTGGCGGGGTCACGCTTCTTCAGGAGGGCTCAGGGAACACATTTCCAGCCGCGCGCGGCACGAATCGGTTTAATTTAAGCACCGACAGACCAAAACATGCGTTATTTAAGCAATGTCGATGTAAAAAATCCAAATTTTTATTTTTGAATTATACCAACCCATTAAGAGTAAAAACAAAAAAACACCAAATAGGGGGGGGGTTTTAACTGCAAAATTTTGATCCAAAATCTCTCTGAAATCGGCTGAACTGGCGAAATTTGGCCTCAGATTGCATCAGGAACACGCTTAAATTAAATCTAAAGCGCAATTAATAGCTTCCGGTGTTTTATCAAATTTGGAAAAAGTGAGGTTAGGGGATTGTTTGTGTATGTTTTTTTAATGGGTTTTTATTTATTTACGTTACGGAGTGTATTTCTTCGGGTGTTTGACCACGTATTTACTGTTATTAACCATAAAACATCTTGGAGATGTCAAAATGGTAGCGACATGTCAGATGCCTGTTGGCAACTTTCTCTTGAACTCTTGAGAGGGGTAACGTGGCTGTTTGTACCGTTATACGTCTGTCACTCTTTATTATAAAGTACAACATGAACTGTTGTGGAAATGGCTCAAAAAATTGCAGTCATACAAAATAGGTATACAGAATCACTAAAAGCCCCAACAAATTTAGCAATTTATTTTCAGCAATTCTTGGTGGCTTGTTTTTGGAATAATTTGCTTCCTGACTCTAGTGACAAGGTTCTATAAAATAACTGAGCCTGATCATGTTTGGTTTGTGCTTCTTGAGTGCTCGGGAGTGTTTGTTGATATATTTTTTTGCAGCTGGGATGAGACCCATTTTGGAAAAATGGGTAGCTGGTATATTAACAGGACGTTTTTCTTTGATGTCCACCCGCCCCTTGGAAAAGTATGCTTTTTATTCTCTCTTGTCAGCGTTTAATTGTTAATTTTAAAATTATAGATGCTAATAGGGCTTTCTGGATATTTAACCGGATATGATGGCACCTTTGCTTTTGACAAACCTGGTGACAAATATGAGAACACAAGTTATGTTGGAATGAGAATGGTAAGTGTACACTCGTTCAAATTGTTACAATAATCATAATTACTAACAGTTTTGCACAGCTCTGGGGGCCTCTTTGGTCCCCATGTCATTCCTGACAGTGGACGAAATGACGCAGTCTCTTACAGGAGCCACTTTCGCCTCTTTGTTGATTTTATTTGGTAATTATTACCTGATTTAAAAAAGGATTTATTTCATACACTTAATTGCAGATGTAGGGATTTTAACTCTGACCCAGTACATTCTTCTGGACCCAATTTTATTATGCTTCATCATGGGGTCGGTTTTGGGGGCTGTGAAAGTGTCCTCGCCTCGAATCAATGAATTCTCCAAATCCTGGTGGTTTTGGCTTGTATTCACCGGCACAATGTTGGCCTGCTGCATTTCTGTGAAATTCGTGGGACTATTCGTTGTGCTTTTGGTGGGGTTGATGACTTTAGCAGATCTTTGGAACATTTTAGGGGACATGTCAAGGCCGGTGGTAAGTATTTTTGACAATTGACAGAATTCAGAGATTATGTTAATGGGGTTACGATTTCCACAAAAATAAAAATAGTTAAATCAGCGAAGTTTAGTTTTTACTTAACAAGTAATGGTCGCTTTTAAACATGAAATAACGCATTTTATGGAAGTAAACTGTAAATGAATCATCCACGACGTGACATTTGACATTTGAACTTGAAGGTTATAATAGCAAAATCGTGATTTTGCCCAAAAATGAGCCAATTTAAATAACAAAAATCATCAGAATCAAGCCTCCGCATGCCCTAGTGCATAATGTTCGCCATAAGAACCACAAACAAGATATTTAAAGTGATCAATTTGAATACCGCGAGAAGTGTGGTTAAGTTATCCAACCGCCTGCAATTTTCCACGAATTTGGGGTGTTGTTGCAAATCGGCGCCCGAATTGGAGAAGAATAAGGGATTGCCAGCGCGAATAGTTGGCAGTGCCCCAAAATCGGTGCAACCGTATTTAAAGTTGATGCGTTTGGATAAACCGATCGGGTCGTGGTTGCTGTTCTGGCCTTGTAGCTGGGGTATCGCCTCGGCAGCTCCCCCCGGATGCTTCCCCGATCCGTACATGCTAGCCTTGTTCGGGACCGGGGCTGTGATCATGAGAGGCGCAGGGTGCACAATCAACGACATGTGGGATCATGATATCGATTCAAAAGTGGCGAGAACTAGAGACAGGCCGTTGGTTAGTGGGGATATCTCCATGAGAACGGCGTGGGTTTTCTTGGCTGGACAGTTAAGCTTGGGTTTGGCCGTCCTGCTGCAGTTGAACTGGTACAGTGTTTTCCTGGGGGCCAGCTCGTTGGGTCTTGTCATCAGCTACCCCCTAATGAAAAGAATCACCTATTGGCCACAGTTAGTGTTGGGGTTCACTTTTAATTGGGGTATTTTGTTGGGGTATAGTGCGATTAAAGGCTATGTGGACTTGCCCATTTGTTTACCGTTGTATTTAGCTTCGGTATGTTGGACTTTAATCTATGACACCATTTATGCACACCAGGATAGAGATGATGATTTAAAATTGGGTATCAAATCGACGGCGCTCAAGTTCGATAGAAATACCAAACTGTGGTTGAGTGGTTTTGCTACTGTGATGATGGGGGGAATTGTAGCTTCTGGGATTATGAATCAGATGGCGTGGCCTTATTATGGGGCTGCTGCTTTAGTGTCGACGCATCTTGCCTCTCAGATTTTCACTCTCAACATTGACAACGCAAATGATTGTTCGAATAAATTCATTTCCAACGCCCAAGTGGGGTTCATTATGTTCTGTGGGATTGTCTTGGGGGTCTATTTCAAGAGTGAGAAAGATAAGAAAGAGAAAACGAAAACTTTGATTCCATTAGTCTCGTAATTGGGATAAAATGTAATTTATAGTAATTTAAAAATAAATTGTTTTATGTTGTTTCTGTATTTTTATTATTTTTTCCAAAATTCAGATGGCTACCGTCAAACATCTGATGGGGCGAAGTGTGTGCTTGATAGCGTGGCCAGTCCTCCTGTACGTCACCTTCTTCTACATCCACTTGACCGTTTTGAACAGAAGTGGCAACGGAGATGGTTTCTACAGTTCAGCCTTCCAGTCGCAACTCATCGGTAATAGTTTGCATAATGCCAGCATGCCTCGCCAGGTGGCTTACGGGGCTATCATCACTCTAAAAAATCATCGCACAGGGGGCGGTTATCTACATTCTCATTATCACCTTTATCCTGAAAACGTGGGGGCTAGACAACAACAGGTAATAACGTCATAATCGAAAATTAATTCATCAAAGCATCGCTTCAGATCACCACTTACACCCACAAAGACGACAATAATAAGTGGTTGATCAAAAAATACAACACCGAAGACACCGGTGGCGTCACCATAGTGCGTAGCGGTGACTTGATTCGTCTGGAGCACGTCCCGACTAGGCGTAACTTGCATTCTCACAAAGAACAGGCCCCCATAACGAAAAAGCACTATCAAGTGACCGGTTATGGGGAGAACGGGACGGGGGATGCGAACGACGTGTGGAAAATTAACGTCGTGGGAGCGAAGGATGGCACCGAAATAACCGCTGTCAGCAGCAAGTTGAAATTCGTGCATTATTTGCAATCGTGCGCTCTCACCACCAGCGGGAAGCAGTTGCCCAAGTGGGCTTACGAGCAACAGGAAGTTTCGTGCAACCCCAATCTAAGAGATCCGAACGGCGTTTGGAACGTGGAGGAAAATGTTTTTGAAAAACGTAAAATCATCAGACCGTAGTAAATCGGGTTGTTGCATTGTTTCATTTCAGTGGCTAATGTGAGCTTCGAAGTGTACGCTCCCACTTTCGTGGAGCGTTTTCTGGAATCCCACGCAGTCATGTTCCAAGGCAACGCCGGTCTGAAACCCAAAGAGGGGGAAATCACGTCGAGACCATGGCAGTGGCCCATCAACTATAGGGTATGATTTCGACCACCACCATTAAAATACTTGAACCCATTTTTAGGGGCAGTTCTTCTCAGGCTCCAGCTATCGCGTGTATTTACTCGGCAACCCCGTGATTTGGTGGTGCAATTTAGTATTTTTAGTCATTTTCGTTTTTATTTTTGGTGCTAGCGCCATTCGCCAACAGCGAGGTTATATCAAATCGTTTTCTGAAGCTCACAAGGAGAAATTGGTGGCTTGTGCTTGGCTCTTTTTGGGGTGGCTTTTGCATTATGTGCCCTTCTGGGCAATGGGTCGAGTCTTGTACTTCCACCACTATTTTCCAGCGTTGTTATTCAGTTCGATGATTACAGGTGAGTCATGGATTTAATTTGCTGTTCTGTAGCGGTAGTTTTCAGGTATTGTTATCGATTATTTATTAGAAGAAATACCACAGTGGTTCGGGGAAAAACTTGGCAACACTGTTTATCACACGTTAGTTGCTATGGTGCTGTCGACCGTGGTATATAGCTTTTATTTGTTTTCGCCACTGACATATGGGATGAGCGGGCCGAATGCGAATGAACCCAACTCGACCATGCATGGGCTAAAGTGGCTGGACACGTGGGAATTTTGACATATTTTTGTATAAAACAGTTAAAACCCGAATAAAAATATTGAATCAAATCTTATCAATTTTGCAATTGCGTTATCGAGCCTATCTCTAAACCTATCTAAAATGATTCAGATGCGGTTTGGTATTGCTCTCCAGCCTTAATAAAATTACATACATAGGTAAGTGTTTTGAATCGCTTGTATACGGCACTCGCATGTGAGAGCGTTTTGACCTTGAAACCTTCACACTAATACGGTTAATTTCATTTACGCTGTTTATTACAAAATCAAATACTATTTGGAAAAATTTACTTTAATAAGTTATTATAAGCTTAATACTTACAATAGACCAGGGTCACATTATTGTCACAGTTGAATAACATAATCAAATGATGATGTTTTCGCCAGGCTTTGGTTTAGCATTTTGTATAAGGCCGTGGTTTTGGTTCAATCAATTTCTTTTTTGACATTGACTGACAGTTCCAAAAGTCTAACCTCAATTCATCTCAACCAGATTTTTATGTGATAAATAAACAAAAAGGACATAAATCACCCGAATCGACCAATGGGAAATTACCTTTAAGTGAGTTTCATTTTCAAACGAAGTCGTTTCCAATTCATTAATTAAACAATTAGATGATGTGTTGGTAGATAAGTGACATTAAGTGGAATTATTCCATAAATCACAATTGTCTTTTCCTGTAAGCTCGCATTTAATTTACGCTATTTTCCAGAGAATCAGATAATGAAATGGATCATACTCATCCTGCTTTATCCCACAATAAAGTGCGAAGACTCTTTGGAAATCATTTCCAAGACTCGAACTTCATACCTGCAGAAGTATGAAGGTTACGTGGACGTGGTGGTGATGCACGTGGAAATTCCCAAAGAAACCTCATTTGCGGCCTTTAAGTTCACAGCAGATGAAACGAAACGGTCGATTTTTGGTAAGTTTCTGTCATTGAGAAACTCAGTTTGACTTAACGCACTTTTAGCTTGTAGTCCAAGGAAGGTGTCGTTATACATGAAGCACAAGTCTCTTCCAATCATCAATCCCGACAAATCAAAATTTCCTCTTAGTTTCAAGAATATAACTCGGTCCAAATACTATTACTTGGAATTAATAAGTGACAAAAGCGAGAAATATTTGAATCTGACGTCACCCGATCCCGGATGCTATTTTATTACGGCGTTTTTACCCTACGTTGATCCTAGACATGAGGCTATACAGCCCCCGGGACTGACACCTGAATGTTACGCTTATGTCGAAACGACTTTATATGTGAAAAGAAGGCCGAGTGTGGAACAAATTGTCGAAGGAGTTACCTATCCAGTGGGGGCTTTTACCAATCATAGTATTCTGTACACTTATTTCATCCCTGAATTCGTCACGCACGCCATTGTAATCATTGAGGATATCAGTTTTGCCGAAACAACAACCCAGTTGATTGTTCGGGTCCAAGCCAGAAGCATTCCGTCGGAGAAGAGCGCCATTAAAGCGGAGATAATCGAGTCGAGTTTCAACGAAACTTCGGTCACCGTTCCCTTCAATACGAAAGCTGATAACTGGCACTTTGTCGAATTTATTTTCCAGGGTTCCAATCTCAGCGATGAGATTAAATCTAGTCTGAAATTTACCATGAAGTATTTTTATGAAGAATCGGAAAACGGCAACAACACGGGGATTTGGAGGATCTTCAACAGCAACAAAATCACTCAAGTTATGCGTTACAGACAATACGACTTGGTCAGAGAATCGAGCACCGAAAGCTTCTCCTACTCCTACGAATTGCGCCAGAAATTCACGATTTCTTCCAGCGTCGCCGTGAATTTAACCAGCAACGAATTCGCAGTGTTGCAATTCAAGCTGCGCCAGCACACCGACATCGGAGGAACCCTCCAGTTCATCTTAACCTTCAAGCCTCGAGTGAACAAACTCAAAAAAATCTTAGAAAGCGAACCCGAAGGCCACAAAATCATCGCCTGCATCCGGCCCGAAGCCCCCGAGCTGCCGACATGGCCGAACTTCTGCGCCTACGAGAAGGACCAGATCGTGGCGCCTCTGGTTCTGAACAAGACCACGGACAACTCGTCGATGATGATCCCCTATCCAGAGTCGGGGATTTGGTACGCGACCTTCAAGCTGTTTTGCGGCGAATGCGTCCCTTGCAGCTGCCCCGACGAGTGCCAGAAGGAGTTCGAGGGTTGCGTCAGAGTGTGCGAGTCGAGCTGCGACAGAGAAACGTGCAGTAACTGCTCGATGGACTGCAAGACGGAAGTCGTCCACAAGAACGGGTGCGCCAAGTGCGACTGCGATGGACCTTGTCTTCGCAGCAAGAACGTCTGCAATTCGAGCGTCATCTTTGACATTACCTCGATGGCGTGCGCCAACGACTGCGGAAGGCACGGGCGATGCATGTTCATGGTCTGCGATGGGGTGGTCTACGCCACGTGCGTCTGTTCGAACAATTACAGAGGTAACGTTAATGATAATAACATAGTTCCAACAGATTGCACTCAATTGCCAAAAATTCCAATAAAAATCAATTTTACTTTTTCTTCTTTTTCAATTAATAATCGCTAACAGAATTTCAGAACATAATTTAAGGTGAACTGCAGAACTCCAAAAGTGGGTTAACATTTTTAGAAACAAAATTAAGATGTCATTTATCTCATTAAGTCAATAGCGAGAGGAAGAAGAAATTCAAGAAATATTCTGCATCGTGACGTTAACAAGTCTTCACTGAACATTTTGTTTTTAGGGTGGGATTGCTCCGACGACTCGCACGCCACTCCCTATTTCATGATCGTAATAGAACTCCTCCTCCTAGTCCTCAGCAACCTAATGTTTCTCCCCACAGTTTATGTGGCGTACCGCCGCCGCTACTTCGTCGAGGCCATCGTCTACTTCGCCATCTTCTTCTTCTCGACCTTCTACCACGCCTGTGACGCCGGCGAGAACATCATCAGCTTCTGCATAACCCGACTGGCGGCGCTGCAGTTCGCCGACTTCTACTGCGCGCTGCTGTCCATCTGGGTGACTCTGATCGCCATAGCCGACTTGCCTTCCTACTGGCCGACCATCTGCCACATAACCGGCGCCATAGTTCTGTCCTTCACCACCACCATCAACAAGACGGCGATGTGGGGCTTCGCTCTGCCCGTGGTGACGGGCATCATCATCGTCTGCATAAACTGGTTCTTGAAATGGCGCAAAATCAAGCAGATGTTCTTGAACAAACGCTATTTGTACATCTGCGTACCGCTGGGCGTGATTGTCGTCACTTTAGGTTTGGTTATATTCATATTTTTGGAAACTGCCGACAACTACAAGTATCTGCACAGCATGTGGCATGCCATCATGGCTATCGCGGTTATTATCCTGCTGCCCAGACCGAACACATTCCAACCGGAAACGATGTTATAATTCCAAGGCGTGCTTCTCTAGATCTTCGTCCACTTGTCCTAGGGTTAAGTCAAATCTACGTGCCTATAACGTAACAATAGCTAATTTTATAACAAGCACTTCATCAGACTGGTAATTTAATGGTCGGGGTTCAGAGCTCGAAAATTCGGAGTTTTGGGTACCCGGGAGGACTGGCAAGAGCGGTGTCGTTACCGATTTTTCCTCCGAATTGTG
>QDEB01039902.1:2315-15573 GCA_004193795.1 Asbolus verrucosus | reverse complement strand
CACGTTTAATCAGTAAGATAGATGGTCTTGTTGACTATTTGGGCCTGTTAATAAATTGTTAATAAGACTCATATTATTTGATGACTTGATTAAAACTCCAAGTCCTCTAACAAACTTTAAAATGACCTGAAAGTTCTTTCAATAACAAATCTTCAAGCAATTTGGATCCGCTGTAGTATCTTCGGTTTTTGTACAACTGTACAACTGNNGACATTACTAAAAATGTAGCTCCTGCTATAACGATTTCATTGACTCTCACTGAACATACTGAAAATACATGCGCCGTAATACAAACTTGGCTGTATATAAGTTAAAATAAAATTTTGAAATTTTAAGTTACCATTTTCCACATTCTCTTCCGCCATATTGCTTGTGAAAATTGCAAATTCCGCATAAGATCACACAGTTATATATTTCATTCTAAATGTTTTAAAATTTTTGTTTTAACAATAACTGTCACAAAAAATGCAAATCGTTGAAACTTCTGGTTGTTCGTTAATGTTATTAAGTTTTTGGTATTTATGTAACGGAAATGTGGATTCGAAAATAATAGTTGTCAACTTTTCTAAAACTGATTTATGTAGTACAGGGTTACATTTTTACAGGGTAATTATAAATGTTTCTAAATCATAGTGTGCTGTGGAAATTTGGCCGTTTATAATTTTGGTGTGCCTTACTATTATTTAAGATAAAGTGATGTGATTAGTTAGTTGCCTAGAAACTGAGGATGTCAAATTTACATTCTAACACAAATCCAGAAATTGAGANNTTGACTGACATTAGTGTCGCGTTTAAAAAAATTAATTCAATCTTAATAACGTATAAAATGTCATTGCTGACTATTTTGCAGGTTTACCAATATAACAACAAAATTCATGGCTTGCTTTGTTTCTTTTTTTTTTCGATCGCACGGTATTTGTTGTACTGTTTAAAACAAAAATTTAAATACCTAAATTCTATTCCACTAAAATTATTCGTCTGCGAAAAGGCGTTTTCTAAAATTAATACTTTTTTAATAACAGCGTATTTTCAGCGATTATCCACATGGAACAAGCAAAAAAAAGAAGAAGTTGTCAGATAAAATCCTCCCGCAGAAAGTCAGAGATCTAGTGCCAGAAAGTCAGGCTTACATGGATCTCTTGGCTTTCGAAAGAAAACTAGATTCCACAATAATGCGAAAACGCTTGGACATTCAAGAAGCTCTAAAAAGACCGATGAAACAAAAGCGGAAGCTGAGAATTTTCATTTCAAACACCTTTTATCCAGCAAAAGAAGCGTGCGCTGATGGACCCGAGGGACCCGGACAAGAAGGATCTGTGGCCTCGTGGGAGCTAAGAGTCGAAGGTCGCCTTTTGGACGACTCTAAAAGCGACCCGAATAAAGTGAAACGAAAATTCTCGTCTTTCTTCAAGTCGCTGGTAATAGAACTCGACAAAGAGTTGTATGGTCCTGATAACCACCTCGTCGAATGGCATCGCACGTTAACGACTCAAGAAACTGACGGTTTCCAAGTGAAAAGACCTGGAGACAAAAATGTGCGATGCACCATATTGTTGTTGCTCGATTATCAACCGTTGCAGTTTAAACTGGATCCGCGGTTGGCCAGACTGTTGGGAGTGCACACGCAAACAAGACCTGTGATAATATCTGCTTTGTGGCAATATATAAAAACTCATAGGTTTGTGTGATTAACCTCATTTCTGATTTTTGATTTATTGTTTTTGTTAGGCTTCAAGATGCGCATGAACGTGAGTATATTGTTTGTGATAAATATTTGGAACAAATATTCGGTTGTCCACGGATGAAGTTTGCTGAAATCCCACAGAGATTGAACCCTCTGCTTCATCCTCCTGATCCGATTGTTATCAATCACGTGATTTCGGTAGAAGGTGGCGCTGAAAGTAAGCAAACAGCTTGCTATGACATCGACGTAGAGGTAAGCAGACTTAAGTCGTAACTTTAAAAACATTTGCTTATTTAGGTGGATGACACTTTAAAAACACAAATGAATAATTTCTTGCTGAGCACTGCCAGCCAGCAAGAAATTCAAGGATTGGATGCAAAAATCCATGAAACCGTTGATACCATTAATCAACTTAAGACCAATAGAGAATTTTTCTTAAGTTTCGCGAAAGATCCCCAACAATTTATTTATAAATGGATTGTATCACAGACTCGGGATTTGAAGGTATCACTTCCAAGTTCACATAGACATTCGCTAATTTTTAAATTGCAGTGTATGACTGATGTAGTCGGCAATCCTGAGGAAGAAAGGCGTTCTGATTTCTTCTATCAACCATGGGCGCAGGAAGCAGTGTGTAGATATTTCTATACCAAGGTGCAACAGAAAAGGGCTGAACTGGAACAAGCTCTCGGAATCCGCAATAATTAGCGACTTTTTCAAAAACAACTTGAGTTAAGGCTAAACATTTACATGACCGTCAAATCGTTAAATTTTTGACTTCTATATGTAAAAATTATTATTAAAAAATGCAGTGTTCTTAAGTGTGTACTATTGTAATTTTTAAATGATCGATTGCGTCACATAATTTGGATATTTAACTTTAAATTCTTGTAATTTCCCATTTATGGAAATTTACATTTCATTTAGGTATGTACTTTATGTGGACATAAATGTTTAGTTTTACACCGTTTTTATAACCATTCTGTATGTGTATTTATAAACAAACACGGAAATGAGAAAATCGCGATACTTAAGTGCTTGTATGATGAAAAAATAAGCTAAATAAATTTGTATTAGTTTATTAGAATATAATTTCCATCATTTAAATAAATAAATTGCATTATTGACTCAAGCATCCACTATCAATTATGTCATTACAACTACTACAGTTTGCTTTTTATTTATACCAAAGAATAATTAAATTAGATTGGGCATTTAATTAAACAATTATCTACAATCAACAAAAACAGTTCACAAAAAATAAATAGTATACTAATGACAATTAAATGCAACAAATATATTTTTTCTAGTCACAATCTTGTGCACCAAAAGTGAGTTTTCTTTAAAGCAAGGTGAAATTAATTAATTAAAATCACATAAGTTCAGTACTATTTGGAAGGAAGAACAAATAAAAAAAAATTGCTACTAACTTATCACAAAACAATGTATAATTCTCCTATTTGCACGTCACGTAGGAAGAGAATGATGACAAAAGAGAGACTACTCAAACTTGCACCAGTCAAGTTAGTCCTCTTTTTAAATCTGCACCATCAGAAACAACACGAAAATAAAATAGATTTAAAAAAATATATATAAGGATAACCATTTACTCTATTAAGCAATAATTATTATTCAAAACAAATTTATACAAAAAAAATCACTTGTTATACAGATTCACGAAAAAAATAATTAATATGGTAAATATATCAGGCTGTACAATTAATTTTTTTAAAAAATGGTTTAGAAAATCAAGATGTAAAACACAATTTCACTATAAAGTTACTAACTAAAATGTGCTACTTAACTCTAAGTGCCGTCTTTCAATAATCTCAACATTGAAAAACTATTTTATTTAGAACCATTCCACTCATTAAAAAGAAAGTACAAATGAATTAATTACAACTATTTAATTTAAAATCGACCGAAATAAAATTGCTGCACTACAAAATATTCAAAACACCATCATTATGTTACAGGACACATTTTTTAAAAACGATCATTAAGCCATAGCCTGAAAAATACAAAGTAATTGAGTCATTACGTCCACCTGATTATAATGCAGCGACATAGCTTGGAAACTGTGATAATTTAGACAAACAAATTATTTCTTAGCATTGCACTATCAATAAAGGTACTCCAAAACCGACCTAAGAAACAATTTGCCAAATACACTTTATATATACTTTTTTTGTTATTATCTTAAAACTTTCTTAAGTGCACCTTAATTCTATAATAACTAAGCAAGTAAGCACATAGATGTAAGCGTTGCTGCACACGGTGATTGGGTCCATCGACAGATCTGTGTGCAACAAACTTACACGAGTAGTTGATAATAGATGTGTCAGCAATATTTTTGGTATCCCTTCTATTTTTACGTGTCTGAAGCACCTTTTAGCCCGACAGTTAGGTTTTTCTAGAAAAACAAAAACCACATTATAAAACACAAACGTTACCAAACATCAACATTAGGACCTACATGCGTCTTTCTCATTTATAAGGAGAGACTCGCGTTTTCGTGGAATTTCGATAGGTTTCGCCGTTCCCATATTAGGTCCAGTACGGATAGTACCACCGCTACTAACGACCACATGATGTTGACCAGACCGTATAGGTTTCGCAATTGTCGCGGCTGGACCGCGTCTGGCGAGATTCTTCTGCCGCACCGCCTCTTTAATGCGGTCAACTTCAAATTGGTATCTGAAAATCGACCTCATAACACCTCCCCATCTGATTAACAAACGCGCTCACCTTTTGCGATCGCGCATTGCGCCCTCTTTCGCCTCTTTGAGTGCCGTCTCCAATGCTTTGACGCGCTCCATCGTCGCTCGAAGACGTTTCTCTAATTTAGGCAATTCACAACGCAGATCGGCGTTGTCCCTCACCAACTGTTTGTGAACTTTGGTCAACTGATCCAGATTGTTTTCAAGGAATGAGATTTTCTGCTTCTGGGCCAGAGAGCCGCCGTCTTCTTCGTTGTCTTCGGCGGACAAATTCTTCTTCATGCGGGCCTGTCGCAAACTCGGTTAGAAAAAATTTCACAGGTTCGATATTGTTACCTGAAGGTCCTGGACGAACAGCTTACGGAGGTTGTGCAGAGTTTGCAGTTCTTTGGCGACGGTGTCTTCGAGGCCTCTCAGATCTTTCCTCGCTTGTTCTCGTCGCTCGTTCGTGGTACTGCAGAATACATCCAGTGTCAGCATCAAGCCACACCACGCTCACGGACAGTGTTTGGTTAGGTTTCGTTTTATTTTTCACGGCAACCAAAAATATTACTTACAAAACTGTTACCACGGAATTATTGCACTGCTTACTCGCAAAAAAACTAAGTACATCTATTAAAAATAGTCAACAATTTCATTGCTTTCATGGGGCCAGGGTCAAACGATCGACTACCGTTTTAAAATTCAAAAATAATTGCGTTTAAAATATGCAACATTTCCTTATGTACACTATTTTTTTTTTACATTTTCTTTCATTATTTACATTTTTTACAATTTTTAACAGACAGAATACAAGACCACTTACATTAAAAATTTGAGCTTACTATTGTCCAAACAATCTGAAAATTTCGACAAATTTTCCGACTGAGCACACTAAAACCGAAGTTTATTAGAAAAAAAGATCTTCTTCTATTAAATGGTCTTATAGAAAACTAAAAATAAAAAGAAAGAGTAATAATACTGTGCTTACTTTAAAACAAAAACACTGGCCACTGGCTGGCAGTGTTCGAAATGCAACTTGTTACACGTGAATTTGTTAAAATAAAACTCAACCAAACAGTGGCGTGATGTGACTATGCCAAAAATAAAATAAAATTTCCTTAAGTACTTATAAAAAAAATCACAGGAACGATAAACTTTGATCTAGGGAGTGGATCATAAAAAGTTAAATGCACCCAATACTTACTAATATCACAAATCATTAAATAAATCACCTGATTAATGACTAGACTTAATAAAAAAAAGTTTAAACAACGACTAGATATTGAGGACACCTATGTGTAACGAGTAGAAGCGTCAACGAGATGAATAAATGCAAATGGAATGTATGAATATGAAAAATCGACATTGAACACTGACTATTTTTTGATAATTTCGTCAAATTATTGATAGCATCTTTAGCAAATTTCGGATTGTTCTTAGGCACTGATTTATTTTTGATTTCATTTTTGTAAGGCATGAACTCTTCCCAAGACGACGTCTTGGGTTGCTTCAGATGGGGAGGATAGGGTTTTAGGTTATCGTTGGATTTATTGTGGGAACATGGGAATGAGCGTTTATAATTTAAAACGTCTACTGACATGAGCTCCTGAAGTTTCTGCGACTTCTCAGCTTCTTCCATCTTGACTTTGTCATATTCTGATTGGAGCTGCTGCTGGGCAAGTGTCAGTTTCTGATTTGAGCTGGAACAAAAAATCACCATAACACCGCAACCCCCACACCCGACTAAACTCACTCTTTAATATCATTAATCAGTTGCTGCTTCTCGGCGATTTCATCTCTTAAAGCAGCAACCTGTTTTTGATGAGCAACTCGCAATTGGTCCATTTGTTGTTCAAGGGCAAGTCTTAATTCATTAGCTTCTTTCTTTTCGCTTTCGCTAGCGCTAGATACCTGCAACACCACAACGATTAACTGAAGAAAGATTTTTATCAATTTTAGATACCTGTTCTGCAGCTTTAAGCTTAGCGCATTCCTCTCTCAAGGCATCTACACTCTCTTCGAGCATTCTTTTCTTGTTTTCGGCCTCACGCATCGACTCTTGTAAACTCTTCATTCTGGCTTCGTGTTGGGAAATAAGCAACCGACATTCTCCCAATTCTTTTTCGTATTCGGTTACTTTTTTGTTGCTGTCTTGTTCTTTGTTTTCAATCTCGTGAAGTCGCTGTGTTAAATTCGTAACCTCACTCTTCATTCTGGAAATATATAAACGAGCCACAGTGAATTCTTCTTCCAACTTGGCGGCATCATTCGATATTTTAATCTCAGAGCCGTCACTACCAAGAGTAGAACCGATTTCTCCCAATTCTTTCAATAAATTGCTCAACATTTCAGCAATTCGTTTCTTCTGGTGGCTGCTCATATCTCTCAATTGTTGCAATTCGGTAGTGGTACTGTTCAGACTGGCTTGCTTTTGCATTAGTTCCTCCGAAAGCGATTCCATCTCTTTATTTTTGGCATCGACTTCTTGGGATTTTTGATCGTAATTAACGGCTAATTCTTCTAGAGCTTGTAGTACTTCTTTAACTTCCTCTTTAGCGCTTTCGTTCTCTTGTTGAATACGATTCATCTCCGATTGCAAAGCTTCGTAATCTCTACGCGTGCTCGCGATGAGTTCATCTTGTTCCAACATCTGTTCTTTCAATTTTTCGACATACTGGCTGGTCTCGTTGATCTCCTCATCCTTTTCGTCTAGCTGTTGGTAAAGTCTTTCCCGTTCCAATTCCAACTTTCTTCTTTCTTCCATATCGAGGGTCGAACCAATCATTAAAGCAGGTGTGGCTGGAACCGGACCTTGCGGTTGCTCCACCGTGCTCTCTTCCATACCGGAAACGGGAGTGACCGCTTCGGAGATCTCGCTGAGATTGACTTGTTCTTCTGCTTTGACAGTTTCGCCCGCACGCCAACGTTGAAGTTCGGTTTCCAACTTCTCCACTTTGCCCTTGAGACGGGCAACCTTTTCCTTTTCTTTTTCGTACCGCCTCTTCCATTCTTCCGCCGTTAGTTCTTCGTTCACGCAGACCACGTTCTTCACAGTCTTCGCTCTGAATTATCGGAACAATTACGATGCGCTCGAAAATTATTTCAAAAATCTTACCTTTTGCCGAAATCGAGTGTTGACTTGGTTTCGGACTCGTTGAAACTGGCTGGTGAACAACAAATGACGATGGTCGTCCTAGCATTACCACCGAGCGATTCTTGTAAGATACGAGTTAATTTGGAGTCACGATAAGGTATGTGTGTTTTGTTTCCATCCGCCAACGCACTAATTACATTTCCGAGAGCCGACAATGATTTATTAATATTTTTAGCTTCGTCTAATACGGTACCTAAAACAAGAATAATCATGATGGAATTTTCGATTTTTTCCGAAGACTAAAACTTTACCTTCAGCACCCGTTTTCGATACTTTTTCGGAACCAGCCAAATCAACCAAATATAACTTTCCAGACAATTTCTTTTGGTTTTCTAAATTTTCCTGTTTAACGTTTATAAGGAATACTGAATGTGACCTAGATGAATGTTCATTCATATCTGCAACAAAATCAATGTTTTATCTGCGTGAACAACAACAGAACTGCCATATACTTGTAACTGCAATATGCCTATTGGATTTGCCTTCTTCGATAGACTCGAAAACTTCTTCAGGACTCGAAACGAACCTTTCTGTGGCACCTTTCACGTAAGGAACTCTGTTTTTGTCTTCGTGAACGCTCAAATTTACTTTGGAAACTAGAAATACAAATGAAAATCAAACACCAATTTTACAATTTTCAAAATATTATCGTACCATCGAGTAAATCTCTAATTTTATCCATATAGATTTCAAAATACGAAACTTTTATGTGAAATTCCAGGTTTTCTTCCATGGCGTATATGTGGTTAAAAATGTCGTTGACTATACGGGGAATGATACCCTGTTTTTGGGGGTCGCCTATGACACCTTCCATGGTATGTGTTTTTCCTGATGAAGTCTGACCATAAGCGAATATTGTGCCATTGTAGCCGGCCAAAACGTCGGAAACGATGCTCTTAGCAGCCTCATTGTAGACTTTTTCTTGTGTAGCGTTCGGTTTAAAGACTTTATCGAATAAGTAGACTTTACCCTAAACCAAAAACAAAACAAAAAAATTCAAATAATGTACATTATAAAAAAATAAATGAAGAATAGTTACAAAAATTCTTAATGATTTAAGCTGTTATTATACAACAGTTTCCTTAAAAATGAATCACCCTGTTTAATATACGACCTAGTTTCGTTTCGTCATCTTTCTGATTAATATGCAACAACAAAAAAAATATGCTCGCTCGACTGATTACCTAAATTACCAACAACATTTTTTTGATTTACCACTACCGCTACATTTCCTTCATACTCTTTAAAAGGTGAAAGAACCCCTCTTTAGAACGGTGGCGCAATATGCAACTCGGTGCGATTTACGATGGATATTCTTAATTTCAAAAAATGTCGTGACTTCCAGATTGCTCAAGCTGGAAATTACCCATTATAAGATTGAGACTTACCGTGAAAACACAAATAATTTTATCAAAATTAACACGCGAGATAACGAATGCAAATAATGACTCATTATTGCGTCTCGACGGTGAAAAATTCAGGTACTTCTATGAATGAAAACTATTTTCATTTCTTGAACATTTATTAGCCAAGAAGTTAATTTTAATTGTGGCGTCATTTTTAAATACGCACACTCATGCATCATAGCTCGTTTCCGTCAAATTCTCCTCTATCAACCGAGCTGAATCAATGAATCAGTTTCCAAATTACATCTCGCAAAAAGCTCAGATGATATAACACTGAACAGCTCTAGATTCAAGTGAAAGTCCAGAACAGGTGAAGCAATATCTTTAATTAAATTCTGCAGGAATTCAAAAAAAGACAAAGTGAGTTGTACAGTAACTGCGTTTACCGTTGTTATGCTAAAGATGTAGCTTGATGTGCACTGCTTGTCTCATGAAAAAATTAATCCAAAGGTAGTGAGAGCGAGATAAATCAAGGGCAAATATGGTTCGTTCCATCGAAACTTCCAACATAATTCGACCACTATTTGTAGATTCGCGAAGAGGGTGTTATTATTCAAGAATGTTGGAGATAATTACGAATATTAGTACTGCGAAAACCGCGACATGATACTTGGAGGTTTGATAAATGAGTTCGTTCGGTTATAGGGAGTGAACTAGCACTACCAGAGGCAGTAAATGTGGATATAATTGTTGGAATCTTGGAATTTGGTTGGGTTAAAAATAAACAACGACCCTGAATTTTACTATCTACCCAAGCTACAATGAAACCATTATTTCGTGACGGCGTGGTGGATGTCGGTAATCAGATTTATAGCATCCAGATAAATTAAATTAAGATTTCCGTATTTTATCCATATCCTGTTTTTTCGTTAAGCGGAAAGCCTCGGAATTATTTTTAATTCTGTTAGGAAATTACTGGCATACTTCTTACAATAAAAAAACGTCTTGCCAATGACCTTTTGTTTCTGGCATTGCTGTTTGGGAAACACACAGAAAGCGAATTTAGATCAGATGTTCCTGAAATACAGACAACTCTGAGGAAGACCTCCACGTGTTTTCGCGCATGTGAGATGTTTGTTTCCCCTGTTGCCGAATGGGATCAGACTAAAATATAGCGAACGGTCGGTCAAGGGCGCGGCGTCGTTATTGATTGAAAGGAGAAGCGTAATATACTTGCCAGAGATGGAAAGAAAACCAGCACTCAAAAGGATAGATAGAAAACAAACGAGACGAAAATAACAGACACAAGATACACGTGAGAACGGTGGAAAATGTTTGGGTGGATGAAATCGACCAATTCCTCTTCCCACTTTTCCAACGCCCACCAAACTGAATATTTATTAAAAACCTCCAACTAATTTAACATCTTGTTACTTTATATACTTACATTAATTTCTTGTTGGCAACAGAAATCAATAACCCACTCTTATTCCAATGACTTTCGAAAATCCAACGACAATATCAAATGAATCAAACGGAAAATTAATCGCTTTTTTTGTTCCATTTCGTTAATAATAATCAATGTTTGTAAACTGATTAAAAACGTCGCATTGTCAAACCTCGATCTCGATCGTTGCTTGCAAGCACAAAAAGCAATGTCACCTATAAGAAAAAAATGACCAAGTCACACTTGAAATTGGCTAGCCAATTCTTGCGCCAGTCAGTGGCTGTATAACAATATTCAAAAAAGCACTATGCAGGCTTACCGTTGCGTAAGACTGCGTCAGATTATGCGGAAAGACGATTTTTATTTTGCTACATTGTTCATATTTCATTCAAATAAATTAAAACAAAAATTTTACCAATTTTACCAATTCAAATTTTACTTCTGAAATGTTTGCATTAGAAAGTTGGTGTTTCTAAAAATAGTCCTTTACTTTTCAAGGCAGAGACGGCCGTTTTATGAAACAGTAAAATTCAATATCATGTATCTTGGTGATTCTTGAATGCCGAATTAATTTTTTATGTTCTCCTTCTCGGAAATCCTTAATTTAATCAAATTTATAATTCATGTTCTTAAGCATAGGCTCAATTATTGATTCTGGGAAGTGTTTTTACCTCATTTTTTAAAGGTTCAATAAATATTATTTACAATATAATACAACAACAAAAAAATGAACATAAGAATTTCGATGCATTGTTGTTTTATCTTCCCTTTTTTGGAGATCCAAGTACCTCCCAAGTACACAGATTCATTAAAGTCAAGATAATTCCAGAAATATATACAACTCCAAAATAAAAGTATATTGATAAAAGTTTCTATTTTTTACTTACTTTTATAGAAATTACATAACCCCCTTATAAATATTTATAATAGAAATCATGGGCAAAGTACCTTAGATTAGCAAAGAAATGTGTAGAATAACTAAAAATTCTTAATCACAATAATACAAATTTTTTTACATCTCAAGATGAAATTGCACACAAGATGCGGCGTCGCAACAATCATACGAGTGGAATTGAGTAAACATTTGTAAATACTTAACTAGGACACAAACATTAAACTTCAATTCTTAGAAACTGCAGCTGTTTTGTTTAGAATCGAAGTTCTAGTTCTAGTTATGTTACAATTTATTCTTACATTTCTAACTTAAGGGCAGGTTCACGTATAAGCTAAATTGGCAAAATCGAATTACGAAACTCGTGAAGAGTTAACTTAAATTCGCTTCAACATTTANNGTGTGGGTAACAATGAAATACTTCCTCATATTGATTGATTTTTTACCATGAGGTTATGAACGCAATTACTTTCTTATTGAGATTGTCATACATTGGTCGTTAAAAGTCTGATACAAGGTAAAATGCTTTGTCAGCTTAGCAACACAGAAACCTCGGAAAGCTGAAGGAAGTGTGGAAGAGCACTGAATAATTTATTTTACACTGATAACTCGAATATTCCTGGAAAAATTTAGGAAAGAAATTTTGTGACAACACTCATTCATTCTTTCCTTGATATTCTCGAATTCTAAGCTCGTTTGAAAGATGATAGAAATAAATTTCAAAAATTTACAACACTAATCTCTACTAAATTATTATTATTATTGTTTATTTGCGCAGCCATGATGTCATAACTTTATTAATGAGCATTTTGATTCGTTTAAGGAATCAAATCTAAGATAAAGATAACAATATTACAACAAAAAAAATAAACTAACACGGTTCGATATTAATCATAATAAATTGTTCATTTGTAATGACATAAACGCCAAATTTGAGCATTTTAATAATTTTACAGTAAACGGGACACGATTTTTATAAAAAATTGCACAGGCTAATTTCAACATAATATTTTTATGGGTACCTGACCAATTATAATAATCAAATTAACAAATTGCAAAAATTCAAGAAGAAAGTAATCAAGTCCTGGTAAAATATTTATACCAATAATTACGACTATCCAACGCATCACTCAATGAATTGACGGTTAGAAGCAAATAATTAAGGAACCAGACGGTATTTATAGGAACATTGAAACGTCCCTGAAGAAACCAGGACAAAATATTTACCTAAAAGTTCATTAAACCATGTTAGAATTTCACTTACTCTGCCTGGAAGTAGGAAAAACTTAAATAGTCAATTTTTAATTTAATTCGATAACCTTGAGCTCTATTCATTGAGATGGATATGATCCTAGTGTAGGTTCATTTAGTGATTTGATTTCTAAGAAAAAAATATCTTCTTATTGTACTAAAGACGAAGTGTCCGTTTGATGGAAAATCAGATTTAAACGGGGCCTGTAGATTTTTCTTAAAATTTTTAAGTTAAGACATACGCCAATACAATGGGGATCATTTCCAAATGAAAGTAACGAGAAGGAACAGCTACTTGGTGTCGCGTTATGTTTGCATTTTATAGTTTACTAGGGTACACCATTGGTTCAAAATTGAAATTTTGTTGTTTGACAGTACTCATCAAGCCACTATTCTGTCATATTTTTGAAGAAGGCGAGTCTCAACAAATAAATATATTGTTACAGTTCTGGTTGTCTGTAAACTATCCTTACCCTAAAAGACATCAGCTGCTACCTCTAATCAAATTAATACTTTAAAACGTTAATAATAACATTACCATCTGCTTGATGTTCAACACACATTTAAATGTGATTATACATTGCGGACCTTCGTAAACTATAAATCATGAGAAATGCAGCCAGCTCTTCAACTTCGATTCTCATTTTCGATTAATCGATCGAACCTGCAGCTCAATTATTATTAGTCACATGATTTTCAAAATTTGCTAAACTTCCTAAAATAACTGTCTTCTGGCTGGATGAAACAAAAATCTAAAATGTTTCAAGATTACGCATTATTTA
>QDEB01039896.1:9214-27114 GCA_004193795.1 Asbolus verrucosus | reverse complement strand
GTAGATGTGTGGCTCCCCAAATGAAACAATTGATCATAGCTGTAATATGGTGGATGCATAATAATAATGCATATCTATGTAGGCATAACCAGGTGACCAAACTTATTCAGTCAGCTGGCACTAAAACATCAATTAATTAGTAATCCAGAGCCATATTATAAATATACACCAGTGCTTGTTCTTGAGTCCGAAGAAAAACTTCTGTATTGGGATCGGCTGATAGTCACAGATAAAACGGTTGACTTCAATCGGCTCGACATTTTATTCATCGACAAAAAAAGCAAATGTGGAATAATAATTGACATAGCTTGTCTATTATCCAGTAACATCGAGAAAACAGAAATGGATAAAAAGAGAAAATATGAGAATCTGGCAATTGAAGTTATATGTGGGGATTAAAAAACATATGCATGATACCTACAGTGGTTTCAGTCACCGCCATATCGAAGGACTGCCACAACAACCTGAATAAACTAGAATTATCCCGCGGGCTGTTAATTATTATCCAGAAGGCAGCAATTTTACAAACATGCCATATAGTCCGAAAGTTTTTGTCGTTGGAAAGAATCTTCTCCGATGTAACAACATCCAGTAAAAAAGCTGTGAGAATTATTTATTTATAATAATACTAATAATACTTACTTATACTTTATACTTTATACTTATACTTTATTGTCCCCACAGAAAAAAATCTACAACTACAACAAATAATAATAATAATACAGTTTTACTTGTTTATTTTTACTTAGAATAAACTAAATCAACAATTTCTTATCGTGTTCTATACTCTGATATATACAGACCGAATGAAAATCTGTTTTCAAGAAACGTTTGAATAAATTCTCTATTATTTTCTAAATAGATTCTTTGTCAAAAATTCCCATATATACCTATGGGCATTGTCCTTCAAGTGGTGTATATCTTTATTGTTCTAACCTTGTTATTGTTAGAGATGACGTAATCGTATTTTGAGAAGTTAATATAAACATCTAACAAAATTATCATAAGAAAGAAAATTTAAATTACTTATTATCTACGAATGAACCGAAATAAGCTAAGCTCAATCTATCAATCTATTAAATTGCAAATGGAATCTTCAGATATCAACATGTCAAGTTGTATATTGTACTTCCATTCATAGTCCGATTTTGCTCTTATTTATAGACAATGTGATCAAATTTTGTGAAGTTTTGAATTACCATAAAAAAGACAACATTTAAAGCTTAAAAAATGAAAAAAAAGCAGCTTGAGCTGAAAAAATTTTGTCAGTGATGAATACTGTGAAAAAAATCAGTAGACCGATTGTGAGATCGTACTAATTGTAAAGAATCTATTAAAGTTGGCACAATGGGAGTTTTTCGTTATAATTGTGACATTTACGTTATAAATGTTTGTCATTTCCAAAACCAAAAATAAAAAATAAGTTTTGTTTTGGATAAATAAGTGTGTCCGATATTTCTCATCTAAAGATTCTTGCATCTTTTGTTAATTTAAACAGCATTTATTTATTAAATTATTTATTTATTAAATAACGAAGAATTACCATTGCACTAAGTCTTTAATAGTTTAATACTTTTAATATATTTTATTAACGAATGTACCTAAGTAAGTTCTATAACACAGAAATTACATTGAAATTAAATTAAATTCGAACTGTTTTTAAACAATGCTGTAATATTGCGGTTTGGGTTACGTTAAGGGTTTAAATGTTCTTTCAACCTATAAGGTAACATTTCATCAATAACAAACACATCAGAATTCATTGTCTGTGAAAACAGTGCTCTTAATAAGGAAAAATTTACTTCCCAAATTTCGAAATGAAAAAAGTTTAACTATACGTTTAAGATAATTTTTTTAGTTAAACAAAAATTGGTCCACTTGTCCATTCAAAATAATTTTGCAAGTATTGTTAATTTAAAATCAACTGAACTCATTATCAGCAGTTCATGAATTACAAAAACAATTTATATTATCAAACAACTCAATAGCCGGATTTATTTAGGAGTTAAATATACCTATAGGGAAATGATTTTTAAAATGATATACCTAGTAGTAGTAGTATGATATACTCTGTATTTCGTAAGTTTTAAAGAAGTTTTGTAACGTATTTTCGAAAATCAGGTAAATATTTCTCCTTATTCGCGATATCTATTTTCTACAGTCGTTATAAGATTGATTGTCAAATTTATCAAGTTAGCGTAGTAACATGATTTATTGGGGACAGATTCATGTATGAATTAACTTTTTAGTAATACTTGATAAACAACCAATCCATTTTTTTTATTGGCGTTGTTGTTTATAAAATGACTGTCGATAACATAGCACAATATGTCATTTTACCTCTACATAGTTGGTGAAATGACACACCACAATGCTGTGGCGGATTCACTTTCTGTTAAAATTTTGAATTTGTTTTGGAATTATAGTTCTGTTTTTTGATAGAAAAACAAATATATTTTTAAATTCCTATCGCAAATTGTTAACAAATAAGTTAACTGTTTTCAAATAAAAAAAATATTTCAAAAAGTATGTCATTTTATACATCCTTCCCCTACGTGGTAGTAAAGGATGCTTTAATTATTAAACATAGGGACCATTCAATAATTTATTAATGTAGTGTTTATTTTCCTCGAAAATCTAGTTGAGAAAATAGATTATTAATAATAGAAACGAAATAAATTTTAATATATTTATCTGATATGTAAAGCACTCAACTCTAGCTACGGTGTGCAATAGTGCGAGTGCACTAAACCATTTTATATAACAGTGTGTATATACTTGAGATGCAAGTTTTGCAATCAGATTTATATAATAAAGTGAGCAATAAAATTTATGAAGTGAGAGATCCACCAACTTCAAAAATCCAGATGCTTCGACTTTCAGATTTGTGTTTACTATATTTAAAATGTATAAAAAAGAATTTTCACTAATTGTTCGATATTTGTGTTACCGTTAAATAACATAAGCATCAACTAATAGTGCCACTATTGTGATTGCATAAAGTCACGAAGTTTAAATAAATATTTAGAAACTGCCCGATTATTACAAAATCTTTCTTTCTATTTTGGCTTAAGACATGATTCAAAGAAAACACAAAGAGTTAGAGACCGAAGACCTCTGCTAGAATTACGTTAGGAAACGCCCACAATGACTGGCTCAACAAATTACCTACCTGACAGGTCAATTCGCCATGACTCATAAGTACGGTTCTCTGACTATGGGCTGTACTACCACTAACTATCTTATGTGAATAGGTATAGTATCCTCCAGATTGTTAGGTTAAAGCCCTGAGGTGGAATATTAACTTTTAAGGGTTTCAGTAAGTTTTATGACCTGTAGGTTACCGAGATACGGTCGGCCTGCTATATGATCAGGTGAAACGGACGGCGCAACCACTTGTAAAACAAGTTCACAATACTTGAAAAGTTAATACAACCGCCTCAGGGCTTTAACATAACAATTTGTAGAATACTATACACAAATGTTGAGTCTTTTTGGCTGTTAATAAACAACAATTCATAATAAAATAAAAAATTTCTCTGTCTAACGAAAAGTAATACGACTGTCAGCTGTGGACTGCGCAAGTAGCGCAAAAATTTTGTAATACTCTGGATATACAGGTAACAGCTATAAAAATGAGGCTGATGTTTATGTCACTCAATAAAAATTTAACCCTTTTTGTTTTTTTGCTAGAACTTATAAAAGTGTATAATAATAAAAAATACTTTGACTTTCATACATTTAAAAGTAAATATTTTCACCGTCCTGGGATGGACATAAATATTTTATTAAGTTTTGAGACTCTCTTCGTTGCAAAACTAATTATTATCATTTACCTGCGAAATTCAACCTGTGTGGCCCACATAAATTAAATGGGCTCGTAAACAAATCTGGTGGGAGGATGCTTTTAAAATATCTGATAACATAATAAGTAAACCAAATAAACTGCTCAAAATTCATTAGACACATGAAAATTTTAAATATGTCTTTCATCGCAATGCAAATTTTGCACCAAATCAAATAAGTGATTTCTTTATGTGGTGGATTAGGGGACAAAACTACTTTTGAAGTTATTTTTCAGTAACGGAAAAAATTCTCACAAGAACACTGAAATTTTTGGCATTTATTAAAAATACATTTGGAAATCTATTTTTTATTCTCAAGAGAGCTTTCAGGTAACTCTGATATTTCTACTAATCAAAACTGATTGCTAACTTGTTATCGAAAAAAATGTGAATAATATTTTACATTTTTTTTCTTTTAAATGTACTTCCTTGGCAAGTTTCTTACTGTTAACGATTGTTGAATAATAACTTTATGACTATAATAAAAGAGCCTGAATTTTATTAAAATAAATGGTAATTACTATATTGCAGCTTTTGAAATGCCTATTCACTTATGAGCAGTGTATGCGCCAACTGTATATAGTAATAAAACTTTAAAAGGTGTTAAAATTGCCGTTACGTATGTAAAAAATGTAAAACCTAATTCCAACCTAAGTATTAACTTAAAAATTGTCAACCTTTTGGTCTAAATCAAAATTTTGAATTCATTTTTATTGTTATCTCATTCTTGCCACAAAACAAAATACGATTATGAAATCACTTTTTAAATATTTTATTTTGATATTTTTTTGATTAATTGAGATCACTTTTATAATTTTACAAAACAGTCAGATCCTAAAGAGTTTGTATAAAATAACAGATATTAATTAATTAAATTTTTTACTTTTCGAAGGTATATTTAGGTACATCTAGAATTTAGCTACCCCCCACTTTGTACTTATTACCGCATAAATTGATCACACTGTAGCGCCAGAAGCAGACTGTTAGCTTATTAGATATTTGTAAGAAATGGGTGCGTAACTATGAGTTATTATTATATACGTGTAGTGAAAAATGTTCAAAGCTGCACATTTTTTGGCAGAGATATAAGCTTTACTTTACAAATTTACGTTTGTTGTTTGACCAAAAATTTGTTTTTTTCCAAGTTTTGCGAAGTACCGACTAGATATTCATCTGTTTAGAATATTATAATTTTATTCAACAAATTTGGTAAATGTTGGTTATGGATGCTACTTTTAATCATTTATACAGGTATTTCTTTATTGTTAATTAATTCAATACCTGTCAATTCACTAAAATAAATTAAGGTACTAAATTTCCTTTTCCTTAGCCAATAGTTATCAGGCGTTTGTTTGAATTATTATGTTATCACCGAACGTTTCACTTACGATCGGTTCCTTGTAATGCTTGTAAATCGTTAAATCTCATTTCAAATTTATACGTGATTTTAGCGGTGTGAGTTAAGTTGTGGTGCCTACATAAATTGTATGGACCTGCAGCCAGTTTTACGGTAAACTAATTTTACTATATTGACCTAAGGTAGTGGAGTCTATGTACTTGATTATATTTTTATAATAGAATGAAATTTAAATTAATTTTTGGAAGTGTAAATTGAAATTGAGTGTTTTTTTGTCCGTTTTCAAATGTAACTGATTAGGAATATATATTTAACTGTTTAATAGTTGATGGTTATTTTCATTTATTAAACTAGGGGGATGGGCTGCTTAATTATTATTCTGCAGCATATTATCGAGACTTTTGTAGTTAAATGATAATCTACAATTTTAATTTAACACTTTTGTGATATGGAAACTATTTGGCATTTTTCATTTAATTTATTGCCGAGTAGGAGTCACATTAAATGAAAGTTCGTTATTTCTTTATTGCTAAATTTTAATTTTCATGTTCTCAAGCAGATATGCAGGTTTAGGTATATGTAGTTTTGTTTTTGGTTAACACGGTGCAAATCTAATTTACATTTTATTAACGTTATTTAACTAAACAATGCGACTTTCGTTTCAAATGATTTCAATACCCTGTCGAGGTAACTAGACAAATATATATCTACACTGTCTTTGTATTTGTACAATTAGAAAAATTTATTGCGTTGAATTTCAAGTACTCTCAACTTAGGAACGGATATATTAATCTATATTTTTAAGCTTGAATAGATTTTAGTTTGCCAAAAATCGAATAAAAACTTTCAGTCGACTAACGTCACTGATTTATTTAGATGGCAACCCACATTTATTTTAATATTGTTTCCTCTTTATTAAAATTGTATTATGTGAAATTATTTCTCATTCTTTTGCAGAAACATGCAGATTTTTTTAAAAAGATATGCAACCAAACTATAGAATTTATCTAAGACAAAATAAATTGAAAATTTAGTGTAACTGTTTTTGAATAAATGCTTTGAAAATGAAGTAGAGCTCGTTAGAAATAAATTATTCAGTAAATTTTTGGGTGTTTCAAAAAATATTTTAGTGTTAGAATTGAACTCCCAAATATGATAGGTTTTTATTTCATTTTTATTGTGTTGCAATTTAAAGCAAAAAAAGTTTTGAAATGTTTCAGTTCATTCAAAATTTAGCAGGGGTAAATTGATTTTACCGTTTATTTTTAAGATAAAAGTGGTTTACTGGATGAAAATGATAATTTTTTGATATGTTGTACGATAATGTACATTTATTTCCTTTAAATGTTTACATACCTTTTAAGTTACTATTTTAAACCTTACTTTATGGATAAAAATTGATGAATTTCTACAATGTAAAATTTAAATGAAATTAGATTTCAACATCACGCCTTCACGTTGATATTACTCAAGTTGTCATTTTTGTTACTTACAATCTTTAACAATACTCATATGACAGGGGCGTAATTAAACATTATCGAAATTCACGAGTTTTTGGCATCGTCGAATAAAACCTTATTTATAAGAAGCAATGTAGGCGTGTGTATTCGTCATATAATTAAAAAGCTTTTTTTAAATTTGTACAATTACATATTAATAGATTTGGTCTTAAGCACAGTACCTACATAAAAGGCGTTTAATTTTAAAGTATTATGTATAATACAAAATTAATTTAAATTAAGTACACAATTTGCTCTTTGGTGAAAAATTTAATAAAATTCATTTTTATATGGAGTGGACCTATTCATATTACCAACTTGATGAAGGTAATATAAAATTATTTCGAAGTTTTTAAGTAACTTTAATAAATCTTACCACAATAATAATTTATAATTGCTAGAATTTAAGGTTTTTGACAACTATAATAACATAAAAGTCTTGAAAAAAAGAAGAAAAAATTAAATGGCACTGAAGGACAAAAGCACTCCCAGGATGGAAACCATCACAATTTGACTGCAGCTGTAAATTGAGAGTGCAGCGTTTTTCTCCTCTGTGTTTTTATTTTTCTCAGTGTTGGATGTCGTCGAAGCGGTGGTGATTGCTGGGTTATGGATGAGGTCTGGCATGGTGGATGTTTTGGAGGTCACCCTGGTGGGTACTTCACTAGAGTTCGGCATGTTCGTGGTATTGTCCCCGGTGGGACTTGCCGCGCTCGGTGACGACTGCAACACCGTCGTGGTTTCCTCACTTAACACCAAAAAACTCACTTGCAGAAGAACAAAAGCGCACACTAACCACCTCGCCATGGTAACAGTTATACTAAAGTTCGTTTTTTACTAAAATAATTGGGATAACGAACTTCCAAGTGCCACCTGGGCCGGTGTTGCGGTATGAATGCGAAGGCGACACACAGCAAACGGCTGGTATGCGTACGTTTCAACAAAACAATGACTGGAATATGTTCAAGAACTGTGGGCTGTGGGCTGTTGTTGGGTGAGTCACGTTCTCTACGACGTAGTGACCGGTATTATTCGCTCCCTAGTACAGCTTGCCTCGCACTGCCGGCAGGTAACTGGAACTGGATCGAAATCTGGTGGTTCTATGGTAGTAACCACTTCGATCAACTGAAACTCACATGACAAATGCGCTTTTTTAGATGTATCACGGAAAAATCCGTTAGTTACCAGTCTTTCTTCCTCTCTTTTCTCCAAGCTCTGCATGGAGGAACATATTCGTTGTGATTCGAGCGACAAATTATGTTTACAGTCTACTTGTTACTACGTTGCCTCTTTTTAAATTCTGTAAATGCCATTACGAGTTTTGTAAAAGTAATGCTCATTCTATGACTTGTACCAATGTATTTTCCTCTTATCGCGTTGATTGCCACGAAGTCGAATCAATTTAATTAACATTTTTTTAACAAACAATTTGCCAAGAATTTTATCGTCCTGTACGTGTGTAGGATGCTTTGTATTTTTAAAGGTAATAAAACTTGTCACATGGCATGTTTTTCGCGATTTTCACATCCTGAATTGATATCTTACAAACTGCCTGCATGCTTTTCAAAGTAAATATTTCAAGGTCAGTCAAATGCTAAAAGTTAACAACACTAAATTGTGGGGTTAAACAACGCTTGAAGTGGCATCCGGTTAATGTTAAAATAATTTTAAAATTGTTTCGTGTACACTGTTGTTAAATTACCAAAAAAAGATCTGGCATTTAAGAAAATCCCACATTATTTCTATTGATTGCTTTTAAATATTTGTGTTAAAATCTAATTGCCACCTTTTTAAAAAATATAGTATAGAAGATGCCTAGATGGGTCATTGTCATCTTGTTTTTAAAAGACTGCTGCTATAATTGGTTCAAAAGATCATTTTTGGATTTTTCACGTGGAATATGCAGAGCCACTTCTGATTTTAAACTTGAAGTCTTTGTATTCGCTAGTGTAAATCATCTGCTTGGTACATATGATTATTTTTTTTACGCATACACGTTTTAACGTGCGAGTAATAGCGAGATGCGCTGTTGTGTTTGCTTATGTAGTCGTTCGCTCGTCGTTTGTTCAGTATATCTAATCGATAAAGCTTTGCTCTATCGATTTCAAATTTTGTATACGGATTCAATGTCAAAATCTATAGTTTAATTTCGTTAATGGGTCTTACACCTCCAAGGGGTGAGGGGGCATTTCGCTGGCGACCAAACTTTACGAGTTCATCAGTAATATTTAATACTATCAAACAAAAAAAGAAAAATTGAGATTAATTATTTAGCATATGCATTAGCTGCCAAGAGATCGAAATGCTACTTTCAAATTTATATTCCTTGTCTTGGGCGAGAGGTGACTTGAACATTACATGATAATGGGATAATTTCATTTTCTATTGTGCGGGTATGCGCAGTTGGTTACCAAAAATTTGAAAAGAAAAACGGAACTTTGTCCAAAAAGGGTTTAAGATATCGACTTAGTTCCCTTAGATATACTTCAGTTTAATATAAACGTATACAACCAAACATAATTCAACCCCCTGCAACATATTTCATCAAATAAAAAAGCTAATCTGAGCTAATCTGAACTGACAAGAAATAATCCACATATATTCCAAACAGTTAATTTCATACGTTTGTATTATGCCAGTTGAGGGAGCATCTCTCACTCTCTAATTATAGTGACCTGACCTTGGGATTCAAGGTAAAGGAAAAAAAATTGCATAACTTTTGACTTCGATCAAATTTGTTATACAGGGTCCAAATTAAATTGTGACTTAGATAATTTTGACAGTGAAGATCAAATCATTTTTGTTCGGTTAGACCGATTCCAATCAGACTTGGTATGAATAGGCTTTAAATTACATCGTTACTTTAAGGTGAGGTAGGATAAAGTTAAAGTTTATAATTAATATATGATATAACTTAATTGGTTGGGTCGATTTCGATTAAACTTTGTATGTAAGCGTCTGTATTGTGACGCTGACTGACTTTGTAAGTTAAATTCGAAGATAAAAAATTACATAGCAAAACTTTTAACTGGTAAGACCAATTACTATTAGCCTTGGGATAATATCATAATATATATGTAAATATATTATTTCATATTTTGGATATTAATGTTTATATTATTATTTATATAAATTGTTGTCTTGGTTTTTAAAACCAAAAATCTGGTTACTCTAAATTTACCTGGATAGATGTTACGTTTGTAAATGTTTTCGTATTTTATTCTATTGTGATACCATCTGCGTAAAAGTTGACATGCCATTTGGAGTATTCCATATTTTTGCCCATCCCTGTGAATGAAATATTCATAATAAAATCACTGCAAGGATGTTATCATTTTAAGAAAATTGAGATATAACTGCGCAGTAGGAGTACATATGATGTAGCTGTCATCAGTCATAATCTAACTAAATAGCAGTCATAATCTGTTTAGATTTTATTGGTCTAATCATCAGAATTAATAATGTCTTCTCGATAAGAATTGCGCCTGTATTATATGCTACTTTTTTTGTACATTTTATTGCTATTTTGGAGGCTAACCAAAATTGTCAAAAGCCAATAAAGTTAGTCTTAAGTAAATTTTGTTTAAAAATTAGGTATAATTATGATACTTAATTATGAACATAAAAAATATTTTTGCTTTTTTACACAATTTACCAATTTATGCATGAAATCTATTAATTTTAGTTAAATCACATCGTTTAATTTCGAAGGTTAATAAGTCAGCTGGTAATTTACAGTGTTAAAGATGTATATGGTTATTTCATTATTATTATTTATTATTAACGTGCGAAAAGAAACAATTTTAACATATTTTTAATTTATATATATCTAAAATTCCTATTCTAATTACGCTCGTATTTCACAGATTTTATAGTTTGATTGTTATTAATCTTTGAGGAAGAAATTAATCATTCCGAAACGTCAACCGACTATAAATCTGTTTTAATATGCACACAGTTCCTGCATGCGAGGACAGTTCTATTAAGGCTGCATTTATTAGGATTAGATATGGGGGGGACAAAACAAGGGAACACATTTTGTTCGAGTATGTAATGAAAATAGCTTTTAGAAGAATCCGTATGTATGTAAGTAGTTTTTAAACCTGTGGTTTGTAGATATTAAATTATAATCTTCTAAGAAATAACTTACTATTTTCGCAGTACCTTTAAAGGTACTTATAAAAAAGTCCATCAATTAAAAAAAAAATTGTACATTTTTATTAAGAAAAAGAACATAACATTAAAAATTACAATTCAGTAATAATGATCAGTATAGTTTAAACCGTTTAGACAAGTCGAATTTTAAATTGGGTTTTGAGATGTAGGAATTTTATATCTGGACCTGGGGGATTGCAAATTAATTCTGTTAATTATTTTGTGACAAATGACAGAACAAAAATATCAGTTATGAATACAATCGCGCTGCTAATTTTTCTGCGTCAGTCTGCCCTTTGTGTACTAAAAGTAAATCCCATTTTTTTTCTGATTTTCTTGATTTTAGATGGCAGATTTTTTTGAAGTCATCATTGTGTGAGTAATCTATTGTTCTGATGATCAGTTTGTCAAGAGAAACAAGTTTTTATGCGATATTTACCCAATATTACTCAATATGTATTCATCATATGTTTATTACTTTGATGGGTTTATGCATAAACTATGATTAATGAAAATTGTTAATAATTTATAGCTGGCTTAAACTAAAAAGAAATCACATACTAATGTTTATATAGATTCACTAATAACAAGTTGTCTATTTTTTTTGAAGTTTAGTTTATTAAATTCTGTAAATCACTCACAGAAGTGTCAATGTAGCATAGTAACATCTATAATGTTCCAAAATATTTATGGTATGCTCTTGAATAAATGTTGCGTATAAATATGAAATTCATTTGTTTCGTTATATGTATATACACAAACTAATTATGAACATACATAATAGCTCACAAGCATCAGGGAGAAGCGTTGCGTTTGATTAAAATTCGTTTGCTGGGTAGATCATGCCATCACTCAATGTATTCGGTCGATAATTTGAAAACGTTTTTAGCCAGCGAACTTACATTTTGTATACGGATTATTCGTCAAACCTCCACTTCACATACGTTAATAGGCATTGTAGCCCCTCCACTTTTTTAATATTTAAGATTAATCGCTCAAATTTTGTGGCTTAATGACAAATATCAAAGAAAAATTAAGATTTGTCATTTTGCGTGTGCTTTATTAGCCACCAAAGTTCTAGAAGAAAAATCTCATGTTCTCGAAAATGATTTGAGATGTGCAAATGTAATTTTCATATATGTATACCTTATCTCAATCTAAAGGGGCAGTATGACTCATAAATAATGCTCTCTAATGGGACGTGCATCCGCCATCCCTTAAATATAATATAACTCATCATTAAATTTTACAGTTTCGTTCTATATGTCGAACAGATCCCATATAAAAAACAATATTGAGTTTTTCCATTGTTCGCACATGTGTAATTGGTTAATAAAATTTTTAAGAAAAAAATCTCAAAAACTCACGTTTAAAAATTCACACGCTTTGACTTTCTGGCATTTTAGTATTACGTAAGTATATATCCATTTGAATATTTAGTGGTTGTAGTTATTAAGTATAACAGTCTATTTAAGAAAGAAAATCTAGTTTATAGCGAATTTTCTTTTTAAATATTTAAATCAAATATTAGGTATAATAATTTTAGAATTTTAAAATTTTCCAAAGATTATTTAATATATCAGGGAACCGAAGTACTACGAACTCATATTTTTTANNAAAAAAAAATGCGGGAGTTAGTTTTTTTTCTCCGTTTAGGAGACAAAGTATGTACTTTAGCTCCCGCCGGCAAGCAATATGCTTCTTTGTTCCCTAAAATGAGGGTGTAAAATCACATTTTCTAATTAGGAAATAGAAAAAGTGTTTTTTGCTATAAAGTTTCAAGATAATTTCAGCAGTTTTCTATTTGGTTTTTAATATGTTTTTACATTTTTTAAACGCAAGTTAGGTCTTTAATTTTTAAAACATTGTAACACATATTCCGAAAGAATGAATTATTTTAAGCCAAGTTTCGCTTCGTTAAAAAAAATTAGTTTCGTATTTGTTGGTAAATAAGATTTCATAAATCTTAGTCATTACTGGCTTTCCAGCAGTTTATGATAATTAAAAATAACCGTTGTATAGTACATGCTACTGTATTTTACATGTATTTCATTTCGGTTAAACTCATCACCACCTGGCATGGCTATGAAGCCGGATCATCAAATCATATCATCACGGATATTGCTATCAACTGATGATATATTTTTAATTCAGTGTAATTACCGCCGTCTTGCCGCACTGTAAGTATCATTTTGACGTAGTTCAGCGCTAGTATTCAATGTTAAGAAATTTTCTGACCATATAANNTATTACGGATTAGAGATTTGGGTGTTATACAAGTTGAAATAACTATACATTTTTAATTGCAACAGAAAGTTGTAAATATTTGTCAATTTTTTTGTTGTAGATCTGTAAGAAGTTATGTGAATTTGGCACACCAATGTACTGGTCTTTTCTGTCTATCAAATAAAATGATATCAGGCCTGTTGACAACGATATGTGTATCGGTTAAAACAATTCTGTCCCAATATAGTTTTCCAAATAACTGGATACTAGATGTGTACTGATAGTACGGTTTATGATCCCGTATTAAATTACATTTTAAAGCCATTTGCTGATGAATAATTTTGGCCAACTGATTATGTCTTTTTTGTATTNNTTATTAATCCTACATCTGTCATCAGTAATCGAGTTGTCTTTAATTATATAGTATATTTCTTGTAATTTTTGGTATTAATCACTCTGCCTTGGATAGCAAATCTAAATCCTTCCGTTTCTGGGTGTATTTTTGATCTTTTTAACCACGCATGTGAAGCTTTAATATTAAGTTCTGGCTGTTCGAGTTTATGGAAAAATATTCCATGTAGAGACTTCTTTTATGTTTATGATTATGTTATTAATGTTAATTTTCAGAGTATTAGAAACCACAGAATTACTTAAATTTAAAGGGGTATACCTCTTTATCAGCTGATGAAATCGCTCTAAAAAAGTATTTGTTTGAGCTGTATCGAGAAAATATTTTTTTGGATTGAAAATTTGATTGTGAAGTAAAATTTCTAAATTTAGCAGACCTCTCCCACCATTTACTCGAGGTAAAGTAAATCTTTGTACCACAGATTTAGGATGATGCTTTTCGTATTTTGTAAACATAGTTCTGGTTTTAATATTAATGTTATGAATCTTGGCGCATTTTATCATCTAGAAAGAATATGCTAATAATGGAACAGTGTAGGTAAGTATTAATCGCTTTGATTAAATTGCTACCATTCAGAAATGTTCTTAATATTGAATTTACTCTTACTGTTCCGCCAATTAACTATTGTGTGTTCAATATATGTTATTGTTGTATGCCTAAATATTTGTAAACTTGCCCGTTATCTAAACTTGTAATAATTACTCCATTGTTAATTGCATAGTTATTTTAAATTTTGATAATGACAACGAACAAGCTTGAGTTTTGCACTTATCAACTCCAAAATTCATTTCAGTATCATTGGAAAAATTTTCAGTTGTAGTTAATGTGGCTATAAGATGATTTTCAATTGATGCATAAAGCTTTATATCATTCATGTATAAAAGATGATTTAATTTAGTTTGATTACTATTGTTAACTCAGAATTCTGACATTAAATCCGATATCCAGAGCCGTTTAGTAAGTGAGATAAAGGGCTAATAGCTAAACAAAACTAAAGAGAGTTTGACGAATCACCTTTGATAGATTCCTCTTTTTATTGATATTGGTTCAGATTTTAATACATTATTGTGTATGGATAAATTTAATGATATGTGTGTGGTAAAAATTTAATTGAAGTATTATTAATTTTGTAAATTTTAAGAACTTTGATAAGCTATGAATGAGGAATTGAATCATAAGCCTTCTGATAGTTAATAAATGCTGTGTATATGTTTCGATTGTTTTCCCTGGCCTATTCCATTATTACTGCATATTTTGTTAATTGTACCTTACAACCAAAATAATTTTAGATACAACCCTTTTGCTCTTCATTAATCTTTCAATACGACTGTAATACAAGAGGTCATTATTTTGTATAAAGTTGGTAAGAAGTGACTGCTATATTTTGAAGGGTCTCTGGTACGTTTAAAGTAGGTTATTCCACAGACCAATTTTTTTTTACTTTTAAAGAAATAATCTTACACTTTTTGAATTTAAAGTATATACTTAATTTCAAAATATCTACACATTTTTAAATTTGGTATTTCCAAAGAAAATGGCATTTAACATTTTTGTTCAGATTACTTCAGGAAACTATTTTTATGATGGTTCGAAGTGTGTAGATACACTGAATAAAATGGAATCATTAAAACTATAATTACATTTTTAACCAGAAGTTACTGAATGAATAATTACTGTTTTTATTTTGTCCATAAGCATGTATGTAGCCATTTGAAATAAATAACAATCTCATATCGCAAGAAAGTATTTTTTCTTTTTACGATATTATTAGTCAGCAGCTTAATAAAGTCGACACTTTTTGTTTATTTCTAGTTATATATTTTATTTGTATTTTAGAATTTTTGTTATTAGCGCATCACGATAAACGCTATTGCGTTTGATCAAAAGTTGCTCGTTTGTCCTGTGTATCTGATTGATAATAATTTGAGGACCCTTTGACCTCTCGAGCTCAATTTCCCATATAATGTATTCTTTGTCAAAATCACGTTTGTTAATCGGCCTTATAAGTTTAAAGGGTGAAAGGGTGAGCACCACCAATTTGTTATTATTTAAGGCCAAGCGCTCAGGTTTTGTGAGTTCAAGGAAACAAAAAAAGTGGGATTTGTTATTTCGCACATGCGTTATTAGCTGGCAAAGCTCTAAGAGAAAAATTATATTTTCTCGAAAATGGTTCGAGATATCGAAATGTTACTTTCACATACTACGCATTTCTTGTCTCAATATAGAGGGGTAATATAACATATGTACCTAAGAGGCTGGGTACCGCCTCCGCCATTCGCTAAATATAATATAATTCAGGATAATACCATTAAATTTTATAGACTTGCCTTAATTCATTTAGTTCATTGTTCAAAAATTCCGATTAAGACATAATGACAACAATAATCTATTCATTGGATAAATTATTTTATTAACAAAATTACTTTTAAAAATTAGAAATTTATTCTAAGTTGTTATTTCTTTATTTTTGCAGACCTATCGAAGATTTTAAATAAAGAATGTAATTTAGTATTAATTTCAACGAATAAAGTTAATGCGAATTTATTGCTAGCCATGTGAAATTTTCACATACTCCTCATTTCCAGACATTGATTTCACTCATCTCGTGGGATGACATCATGCAATCACGTGCACGCTGTAGTGCATTTAACTTTACGAATAATACACAATATGTCTATTAAAGATGTTATATAGAATGACCCCTGTTTCGGCGTTCGTATCGAGCTATCACATATTACATATCTTAACAGATTAGATTCAAACAGCTTTAAAATATTATTTAACTGGTGAATAACAATGAAACGTAATCGGCAGCATCCGAATTCAGATTATGTGTGGTGCGTGCGTTGTTGGGATGTGGGACAATAATTTTCACATGATAATATGTGTACAATTGTGTGAGTCTCTACACCTACATTAAATAAATAGAAAAGACATCGGCTGGTTTCAGAGGTAGGCATATCCATTTCAAAGGTCCCTCAAAATTCAAAGATTCATCCAGATATAAATTCATACGCTTCGAATTCTAGGAGTTTTAAATAAATCTCTTGTAGACTATTTTTTTGAAGTTTTATGGAACATGTATTTTAGTTCTTCAATGTAGCAGAATTCATCTACAATGGCTTAAAATTAATTTGAAAAAAATTGCACAAAATATACCTTGTGTCTAAACTATTACTAAAAAAAACAAACTTTTGAACGTTGGCTTTTTATCAAACATCTTATCGATGGCAATTTGAGAATAATAAAGCAAGAGTAGGTAGAGTATTTCAAACAATAGAAAACTGACTAATGTATTAAGTTTTTTTATAAAACCCATTTGCTGGAAATTAGATCTAAACAAATAATTTGTAGTGACAAAAGACCAATAGCTGTTATAGTCGGACGAAGTCATTTTATCCATATTGTTATTAAATTATATATATTTTATATTTTAACAAACGTCAAAATTAATTTTTTGTGTCCTTGTATGCATTTTTTTTTCTTAAGTATAGTTTTAACGTTGAAGATTGTGGAAAATCGGTAATAGGATAAATGAAGAAATCAATTATTCTTTTTCAATGCAAATTGCGTGTTATTCTGCATTATACATCTGTAAGAGCGCAGGTATATCTGACAGAATTTCATAACAATACATTAGTATGACCTTGATCAAAAATTCATTTTTACGATCGATAACGTTTGCAATAAAATCCATAAACGTATCGACAAGTAACATATTATTGGTAAGGAGTGGAATTTTTTTAACACATGTTAAAGTGCAAACGGATTAATATTATTGGTTTCGCTAGTACTATTAAATTTATTATGGTACATCTGTGTAAAGCAATAGTTTCTAGCTGTATAGATAAGTTATGGGCGAGTGTTCTACTGTCATATTCTTATAAGACGAAAATGGCTAAAATTTCGCCGAAAGAAATATTGCCACAATAATAATCATTTTTTGGAAATCACAAAATTCCGTATTCTTTTTTGTATTTCGTTCATCCATTTATTTGTAGCAATCCTCCAAGACTATTAAATTTATCTAGAAAATACAATTAAAAAGTAATTTATTCATATTAATTACTTATAACTCAAAAACTAAAGCAAATTTCATTTATTAACAAATTTTGTTTGGACAATATTTTCTGCAGTCACAATCAGCATAGTATTTTCTTTGTACTAAAGTGTAAGTTTTTAAATTTCAACAACTTGTCAGTTTGCTTGTTGATAGTTCTTAACTCTACTATAATTTTGGAAACTAAGTGATTAATTGAAACTAAATTTTGGGTACAATGTTAATATTAAGGAAGTAAAAAGGAAGTTAAGTTAAGGAAGTAAAAAGTTTCTCAGATATGTAATTACCTATAATCGACAAACAAAGTTTGTAAAAGACAGTATATAAGTACTTGTGATATTGGAATTCT
>QDEB01039891.1:0-11721 GCA_004193795.1 Asbolus verrucosus | reverse complement strand
ACACTCATTTGCATAATAATTCTCCTATCCACTTAAATTTTTTTTTCATTTTATTATTTAGTTCTTTTAGTAGTGAAAATTGTTATATATTAGTTTTTATTTATTTATTTTTTTGGAACATTGGATCTTAGTCTTTACTATTTTTCTTTTTCTTTAATTTTTAGATATTTGTCTTTTTTCATCTTTGTGCTTTTAATACTGCAGCTTTAATTTTCAAATTTTTAACTGTTTTTTTCCTTCTGTGTTTTTATGATTGCTTTATCCTTTTCTATTTTTTTTTTGGTTTACGAAACACTCATTTGCATAATAATACTCCATTACATTTTTAGAATTCTTTTTGTTTTTTCGTTTATTTCCATAATTTTAACTTTTTCGAGTGCTTTATTTGCTTTTTTTAAAGCTTCTTCATATGCGTTTTGTTTATTTTTACATTATTTCTAACTCCTAATCCTTGTTCTATTTCTCTTGATGTGTTATCTCTTTTATTTGTTTATTTTTGTTTTATTTCTTAATACCGAGCTTCCAAAAGTCTTTCTATCAAGTGGGTCATGACGTTAAAAACGTATGTCTGATTATTACATCATAAAATAAAACATATTTTATTTTTAATTTTCATAAGCTTTAATNNTTTTGATTAATAAATGACATTTGCAAAGTAAATTAATAATAAGACATACGTTTTTAATATCAGATCCACTTGATAGAAAGACTTTTGGATCGCTCGGTAGTATTTTTAATTTCAAACTACTCTTGTTCTAGTTTTCTTGCTTACCTTTCTCTAGACTGTTTTGTATTTTTTTTTTTTTTGGTACATTTCTGTCGTTTCCTTTATTTTATGTAGTATTTATTTCTGTTTTCAATCTTTCAGTAACTCAGTTCATATTGATTTTCTTTTTTTTCTTATTTCTTCCTTTCCGAATTATTGATAAAAACATCACGAATTTGTGAAATTGTGAAATTCAACAATGTCAAAACAATATCGATACGCAGAAGCCCATAATCACCATTGTGTTTTAATTAAATATTTTTAATAAAAAGCAATTAATAATAATGAGCCTCATTAAAACTCCACTAAACAACAAGATTATTTATTACCAAAACATAACACTTGCTACTACAAACATGTAAAGATGACCATGATCAACATCAAGAGAATCATTTCATGTACGACTTGAGCTCCGACAGCCCCACGTCAAAAATGTAAAAGTCGCCCCCTCTCAAGGTTACTGTCATCACATGCAACAGTCTGTTCAGAGTGGTGGTACGAAGTATGTACGGCACCCCCCCGTTCTTCTCGACGTACATAGGTGGTCCCAAAGTCTCGCAATCGTACAGAAAATACTCCGATTCTTGCACCTTGCCGAAGGCGTACACGCGCTTGTCGTTCTCGCCCTTGGTGACGCAAATAATGCCGAAACGTCGCTCGTATTCGTCGAAGAACAGCCTCAGAGCTTTGTACAAGTTGAACTGTTTCAACCGCACCAGAAATATCGTCCCCTCCACCACCGGGGTGAATTTGACCCTGAAGCTGTAGGGGAAGATTCTGCATTCTTCCTTGATGTCGTCGAAGGCGACTTCGTAATTCTCGTTGGTGATGTCCTTGATGCAATGCTGGAAGTAGGCGTTGCCGTAGATCAGAACCGAATCCATGATCGGGACCGTCCAGTCGACCAGATCGTAGATTTGAATCATACCAATAGCCACCACCAAATTCCCCAAGGTCTGTTTTCCCCTGGTTTCGGGGGGGAAGTACGGATCGAAGGGGCTGATGGTACCGAACAGCGAAAACAAGTCGTCGGGGAAGTCCACGTACCAACCGTTCCACATGGGGGTGTTGGTTTTGTTCACCCTCCACGACCACGGGATCGGGTCCACGTCCAACCAAGTGAACTCTTCGTGGAAGGGTTTGCACATCATCTCCTGCTTCTTGTCCTTCAAGGTCCTGTACCTTTTGGCTCTGTTACTGACGATGACGTGTCTTGGAGCCTTGGCGATCGACATGATTTCGAAACTGTGGAAATTGTAGCTCTCGCCGCCGCTAACCAGACCCGATCTGATCCTCTTGACCAGTTTGCGGAAACTCTTGTATTTGGTCCAGGAGGCCTTGCCCGATTTGTCGTTGGGGTCGAAAATGTGGTAGACCTTGTCGTCGACGTCGACGCTGATGCAGTAGCAACGATTGGGGAACTGCAAGATGAAGTGTTCGTGTTTTTTGGACATCATGGTCTCGATGCCGGACTTGAGCGTCCTTCTGGCCTCGTACGTGGTGAACTTGACCCTGTTGGCGACGATGTCGAAGAGATAATCGTCGATGAGGATGTTCTTGATGAATTTCTTCGAGCACACGTCGAGGTCTTCGGCGTGGGAGAAGACGTGGGTCCCTTGGTCCAGAGCCGCATCCACTTTTCTGTCGTCCCACTTTTTGAGAGGGTTATTCAAGAGCAAGAGGCAGGCGCAAAGGCAGACGAAATAATCTTCCTTGAGGAAGTCAGATGTGTCTTCAGCGCCTCCCAAAACTCTGTTGCCTTGGATTTTGTAAAGGCCATCGACCAAATGGTAGCCCATTTTCGACGGTTTAGGTTCTGGTTGTTCTTTCTTCTTCTTGTAGGTTTGGACTTCAACAGGTTCGTCTTGGTCTGCACCTTCACCCTGTTCTAGCAACTCCTCTTCATCTTCCTCGTCTGTTATTTCCTCTCTTGGTAATTGTTTCACGTAACAAGAACTCAGGACGAAGCGGTTGTATTCAATGTTGTCTTCTTCCTCTCTTTTACTTTTGTTGTGTATGATTCTAGCCACCAAGCAGTTGATGTCTTTGAATCTGCAGAAACAAGCGACACCTTCATTGGAAGGTCCTTTGGCAAGACCTACTTCGTTGTTGCCAAAACCGTCAAAGAGATAGTAGAGGTGGTTTTTGTAGAACAAAGCACAAGAGTAAGTTGGAGTTACCAAAATCCCCGATGGGCATTTAGGAAAGAGCATTTTGCTAATCGCCATCGCTAGTACTCTTGGTTTTATGTAAGTATCAAAGATGTAATCGACTCGGATGTTAAAATCGGTACTTCCAAGACTGATTTTGGCTATTTCCAATTTGTAATTCTGATCGTATCTCGTGTTGGAGTTTTCGTGGAGCTCCGCTCCACATTTCAGGACGTAATCCACGATCTCCTTCGACCAAGAGTCTATCGCGTACTTCTTGGCCACAGTGGCCGCCATTATGCTGATGAAGGGCGCCATGATCTCCAAATCGGCTCCGAACTGCGCCATATTCTTCGTCCCTAGAACGATCTGACTGTCATCTGGCAGGTTCAGGAAGTTCGTATCCTTCCTCAGCTCCTCCGACATGCTGACGTCCGGTTCGGGTGTCATCTGGAAGTCGTACTTGCCCTCCGCGTCCGCCCGGTGCTTCCTCGTGATGGCCCTGATGTCGCGCGCCATGGCGGGCACTTCCTCTTCCGGTATCTCCATGCAGTACTCCGTGTTGACCTCTTGCGACATCCTGCTCGGGTAGCTCAGCAAGGAATGCGAGCCCACCTGAGTGAAATCGGAGGCGGCCATGTACCACTCCTCTCCGCCCTCCTGCATGCTTTCCTTCGCCATCCTCTCCTCGAGCTTGGTCGCTTCCGCTTCCGCGTCCGCCGAACCGCTGGCGTCGCCCGATTTTTCCTCGTCGCCTTCTTCGTCCTCTTCGTCTTCGCCTCCTTTGTCCTTGCCTTCGCCCTCGCCGCGCGTCTCGAGCTCGAGCTCCTCCTGGGTCAGTTGGAAGCTGTCCAAATCCATGAACTCGATCTCGATTTCGCCTTCGGGCTCTTCGAGGGGTGGGGGCTCGATCTGGAAGAAAAGAGGGTCAGAATAAAAGTAGATGGGGTTTAGAAACAATCATTTATTGTTGCGTTACAAGGTGGGTGAGTCCTTAATTAATCTAAAGAACGCAGTTTTGACCACCTTCTTAGATAATTGGACTAAGACTACAAAGAGGGAAAACATTCGGCCGAAAACTGTCAGCATGCAGAAGAAGGGCTGGAAGTGGTGGTGTAGAGCAAAGAATCGAGGTCGATGAGGACTAACCTGCGTGTCTGACAAGCTGGGAGAGTCCAAATCGGCGACGAAGTCCTTATCTGGGGGCGCCATCGCTGGTAAGGGTCTGGAGGGCACTTTATGACACATGGGGGGTAAGTCGTGTATGTCGATGCTTTTGACCGTCGATCCAACCTCCATGATTGAACCGTCGGGGAGTTCTCCGTAAATTGTGGCTCTGGTGTCGTGGTCAACAGTGACCGGTTTCATGGTGGCTCGTCTTTTCCCCCTCCTCATTTTGACTTTCTTGAAACTCTCAATGGGGAAATCGTTCATGGTGAGGCTCTTCGGGAAGAGATCTCTTTTATCCGGGTCGCGATGGATCTTGCACACCTTCAGAGCGTGCACGTGGAAGATCATGTCCTTCTGGTCGAAATTCGCGGAGATGGTTTGGATCAAAGAGGTCAAAGTGGTGTGCATGGAAATGCAAGCGGCGCCATCTCGGCATTTCAGCGCTTCGTTATTTCTGGAGTAGGGGTCGAAGCAGAGGTACATGTTCCTCTGCTTCCACACGGCTAAAGTGGAGTTGTCGATTTGGACGACAGCGTTGGAGCTGGTTTCGAAGAACTTCTCCAGACGCGGCTGCAGCACGCATTTGCCCTTTTTGAACATAAAATCGACGAAGCGGTTGGCGGAAATGTAGATTTCCACCACGTAAGGCCCTATGGTGAAGACGGCCGGTAGGTGGTCCAGCCCCACCTCTTCGATTTCGTCGTTTTCGATGCACTCCAGAAACAGCTGGTTGCCGATTATGGCGATTTTGTCGACGGTGCCCTTGTGCCAAGAGCTGGGAGGGGTGATTTTGGAGTACACCTGGAAGCGGGAGTCAAGACCAAACGGTTGCAAAATTTTTGACTTACCAGAGCCACCACTGCTATGGTTAACGCTTGCTTGTTGCGCGAAAAACCGAAACATTTGTCTGCCAAGTCGAAAGAACCTAGAGCTACAGCTTTCTCTTCGTTCAACACTTGGTAGTTGTCCAGTTCTGGGATCGCTCCAGTTGAGTCGACTTCTTCTGCATCTCTTTGCAGTACTTTATAAGCGTCGATCGAGTAGATGACGAAAGAAGGGTTTTCGAGGTTAGACCTGTTGAGCAAAACTGTTACGATCGAAGTTGTGTCGTAAAAGTTCGCCATCAAGGCCGCCCCGTGTTTGCTCGAAAACAAATCTATGGTCCTTGGTGCGGCGTCGAAGAAATAAAAATGCTTGTCCTTCCACATGGCCACATTTAACGTATCGGTCTGCAAAATCCCGGCTTTGTAGCGACCGAAGAAGATATTGATGGCTTTGGTCAAATTGTAGACTTTCTTATCATCCGAGCGGACCATTCCAGAAACTTCTGGCTCGCTGACCACGAACCTCACCTTCTTGGTGCCCAGTTTGCAGTACTTTTGCAAATCTTGGGTTTTCAACTCTATGTTGTCACCGTGCATGTGTTGGGTCCCTGCGCTGTCTAAGAAGAGCTCGTTTCCGGCTTCTAGAACTTCATCTATATCTGCTTGCGTCCACTTGTCTGGATGTTTGAGGATCGAGAAGCAGTAGGCCGCGATTGACATGCAAATCCCTTGACGATTTCTGCTCACAAGCGAGAAATGTTCGTCACCTTGGTGAATAGTCGCCATTTTCACCCCGTAATAGAACGTCTTAAGGGTGGGCTGTTTGAGTCTCGTGAAAGAAAAACTCTCGAAAGTACCCTTTTTGGGCTTCCGCTTCGGTCGTTCGTAACGCTTGATCTCCGAGTCTCGTCTGAATTTTTGCACCAGGGTGCTGATGAAGCGATCTTCTTCTTCTTCTACAGCTTCTTCTTCGTCTTCACCTTCACCTTCATCTTCACCAGCTTCCGATGCGTCCATCATTTTGAAAACTTTGCTTTCGACTGACGTGCTTTTGGACAGCTGTGAAACTTTTCGCCTGAATTGCTTGGTCAGATAATTTTCGGGGATCATAGGTTCCGCCCCTTCTTCACCTTCTGCCATCTCTTGGATGGTGGCCAGTTCTTCCGCCATCAATTCTTCAATGGTTGGTTCTCTTCGGGGTGGCGGTTTCGGTTTCTTCTTGACTATCCGCTTTTTCCTTCTGACCAGGGCTTCGTTTATGACAGTACCACTTTTAGGTTTGCGTTTTTCGAGATCCTTTTTCTTAGGGGGTTCTGGATGGAGTTGGCTCGGTGTTGTTGATGGTTTCCGAGGGAAGACTTTAGCTTCTTTAATTTCTGCGGATGCCGCTTTCAACTAGAATTGATCGAAATGTTGATTGGTACCAAAATCAGAAGTACCCTCACCTTAATGTCTAGTTTTGTTAGATTTGATGGACTCGGCATCTTTAAGATGTCGTATTTGCAAAATTTTAATTGTTCTTCATACTGTCGGTGTCTTTCTTCAGTCGCTTTTCGCGTTTTCTTACTCACAGGGGCTACATATTTCGCCCCAGGTGCCGGAGGTGTTGTGACTTGTAAATCAAGCCGCGTGCTGGAATCAAAAATTTTGAACTGGGAATGGTTGGAAGTCTACTACCTTAATGATGGTTGAATGACCACATCTTCTTCGTTTTTCTTCACGGCGGTCTCAGGTTCTTCCGGTTGGCCGCATTTTCGATCCTTGCGTTTGTGACGAGCAACCGGATCCGAGTAGGAAGCGCCAAAAATCGACGATTTTTTCTTCGATCGGTTTCGCTTGCCCCTGCAACAAATATGGTTCGATTTGGCGCCAAATCTAGCCTCGAATTTACCCTTTTTTCTCCATTTTTACTGAAATTTTGATGCGAAAATTTGAAACGAGAGAAACGTCAAAATAATTGAATAACAGTTAAACACAACTCAAAATTTTTGGCGTTTTGAAAATCGGTTCAAAATTCTCGTGCGTGATAATCTGGAAAAATGCAACGTAAAGGCATACCGAAACCGACACAGGGCATACCGAGGCCTGCCCAAGGTGCAAAAGGTGCGAAACCGGTGCAACCCATCAAAAAAGAGCCTCCAAATGTGCTCCCCAAAGACTGGGTGGAGCTCGAGAAGAATGTGATGATTGTGAATGGTTCTTGCAGCCAGTCCCACAAGAAATATAAAGGACACAATGAGCAAAGCGCGGCTGTGTGCATCGTCGCCTGCGTCTTCTCTTCCTTGTGCAAAATGAGCTCTTGGACGCGGAGCATCCTGGACCAGATCATCGAGATCGGGACAAATTTACACCTAAAGACGCGACAAATGTCGGACAATAAATGTTCGGCTTATATAGAACCCCCGCAAGTTTATAAATACTTTTTTATCGACGATATTAAAGTGTCAACCAAAGTGGGTGTTGACGTAGTGAGCGAAAAAGTGCCCAGAAGCTCGACCATGTTGGAACAACTGGAAAATGTGATCGACAGGTTCTTCGCGAACCACACCTCGGGGGTTTTCAGTTGCTTGCAGACACATTTTGCCATTTGGAAAATTGGGAAATATTTCTTCATCTTCGACCCTTTGGAGCACAGTCCTCAAGGTGGGAAATGGAATGGTTTACCAGGACTCGGATTCTGCTACGCCATGAGGTGCACCACACCGAAGCGCCTAGCGGACACCATCTTGAAGAACATCACCCTCAAGCAAGTTAACAAGATCACCATCTACCCCTGCGCCGTTGAAAAAGCGGTTAAAGTTAACACAGTTCCGCCGGAAAGTCCAGAAGGAAGACCACCGTCAGAAGTGGAGAAGCCGAAAATCCAGAAAAAGAGCCGACTGGTGCCTCCTTCGACGCCAACTCCAAGTCCACTTGTGAGACAGAGCGGTTCAAAGACGAGCGCAACCGCTCCTGAAGGTGGCGAGATGCAGCCGAAACCTTCCGTTTCTCTATCGAGGATCCCTCCAGAAAGACCCAGACTGAAAAGCGTCACGAATTTTGTAGGTTGGTCTTGACACAACCTTTTCTCCACCAGTCATTCAATAATTCTTCCCCCAGAACTACTGGACGGGCGAGTTGGTATACTTCGGGCGTCTACCCATCAGTGCGACCCCAAATTCACCCGCTATCTAGGGGCTCAAGGTCTAGCCAACGCCGTCGCCGCCTTGACGATGTTGCGCCAGCACAAGTCCAAGTCTTGGATCCGCGCGGTTTTAGACGACATCCTCAAACTCGGGGAGGTGATCCACCACGACTCCAAGAAGCTCCCCCCTGGCCAGATCGCCACTAAAGTCACCCTCAAGGACAAAGATTACGCCCCCAAAATCGACCGTTATGGTACCATCGGACGTCTGCAGTCCGACGTCGACAAGATTTTGAGCCTGGACCAAGCCCTGGGCAACTTCCTCTTGGACAACGACTGCTGCATCTTGGTGGGCCCCGTCATCGCGGCGATATGGAAGGAAGACGACCGCTTCTTCATGTTCGACCCCAACGAAAGAGACGCCGCGGGAAAAACGGTCAAACCCAACGAACCGGGGGTGGCTTGCGTCACGTGGTTCACGAAGCTGGCCGATCTGGTCGGTCTGTACATGGAGAACGTGCCGATGCAGGAGCGCAAGGACAGGTTCGTCCTGAGCCGGGCGACCATCAAGGACTACGAGCCCGTGGCGGAGGACTGGTGCAACTTCCGGGCCCTCACCTTCAACAAGTGGATTCTGCGCGGCAGCTTCAGCCAGCAGGACCGGAGGTTCCCGGCGGAGTCGAGGAACGCGCAGTGCACGGCCAACGCGACCATGGCCCTGGCGTACAAAGAGCTGCTTCCCGAGAGGGAGTGGGACGCCACCACCGTCGACCAGGTGCTGCTGGACGGGGACGAATTCTACCGCGGCTGCATCGACCACCTGCGGGAAAACAACAAACTCAAGCACAGGTTCCTGATGGTGGACGAGCTGAAACGCCACTTCGACGTGAAGAACAAAAGGGTCGATCTGGAGATCGACGACTGCCTGGTTAACGGCGTCATCAACGCCAAGAGCGACACCGGAATTCCCAACCTGAAGAGAGGGTTTGAGGAGTTCTTCACGATTGGAGACGCGGCGGTGGTCACCGCCAACTTACAATCGATGGCGGTGTGGCGAAAAGACGAAACCTACTACTATTACGACTCGCACAGCAGAAACGAGAAAGGGATCGTTTGTGGTAAGTATTTAGACGTGATTTTGACAAATTCAACCACCACCATCTGCGCAGGCGCTGGAACTGCTTGTGTTCTGCGCATGGTCAACATCGACGATTTGACCAACGCTCTGATGACCAATTTCGGAGCAGACCCGCAAAACTTGTACAACATCAGCCGCATCGTCGTTAACTTGATCGATTTGACGGAAGAGGGCGTCGTTAAGCCCCCGCTCAACCATTACGAATCCATCAGCGATCTCGTCGCCATCTTGCGGTCAAATCTGAGCGAAAACCACAAGAAGTTCGGCTTGAATGTCGGCAAACAAACCGTCCCCATGTGTCTGGCTGCGTTCGCCATGAACGCGCTGACATCCTCCTCCACTTGGAGCAAAGAGGACCTGGACCAGGTTCTGGTCATCGGTGACAGGCTGTATTTGGACTCGATGGAGGCCAATTACGTCGAAGATCTTCCGGAAGAGTTCAACGTCGACGAAATTTCCACCAACAACGTCAAAAGACACCTCAAAATCGGCACCAATTCGTTCGACATCGATTTCGACATGCTCGCCCAAGGAAACATCGAAGACAATTTGACAGAAGCAGTGAACAACCTCTACGAATTCTCCCAACACGAAGGAGCTGAGACGTTCCAAGGTATCTTGGAGTCGCTGTACATGACGGCCTCGCTGTGGCGCGACGACGTCTCCATCTACCTCTTCGACCCCAAACCCCGAGACGAGAGAGGTCAAATCTACGGCAAAGACGACTGGAGCGCCAAAATTGTAATTCCGGAGGTGTACCCGGATGACGCCGACGAAGAAATAGATGAAGTAGAACACGAGCGGGATGAAGAAGTGGAGCTTGACGAAATGGGTGGGGGCGACAATTTCGGCCCGGTCGCAGACGTGGAGCAAGTGGAGGAGGTGAAAATGGAGGTGCGGTATGAACCGAGCGCCAGTCCGGACGATGGTGCAGAAGAGCTTGGAGAAACGGCCCAAGCTGAGGTGTTTGAACCGCCTCCGCCGAAAGAAAAAAAGGGTTCTGCTTTTTGGCGCTCCTTGGAAGAGGAGGGGAAGGCTTGCGTCATGCGGTTCAGCCGCGTGGAGGATTTGGTCAGCCACCTCCTGGAGAACTCGCCGCCCAATCAGCGACAGGGCCTCGACTTCACCTTGAAGGCGGTCAAAATCAACAACACTCCGGTTCTGCGCGAGATTTACGACCCCGAGAACGAAGACAGGAAGGACGAGTTCGTCGGCGATTGGAACGGGTTCAGAGAGGTGGATTACGGCAAGTGGATCTTGAGGAGTGTCAGAAACTACAAGGACGATCTCTTCCCCGGCTGCAACAGAGGGAGGCAAGAAGTGGCCATGTGTATGGTCGCCCTGGCGTTCGTCGACCTCTACGCGGTGAGCAAGTTTAAGCAGGTCGTCGTCGACGCCATCTTAGCCTACGGTGACAGGTTTTACACGGTGTTGAGGCGGATGAGGGAGAAAGAACTGAAATCCAACAAGGATCTGGGGTTGTCAGAAGCAGAAATCGAAGAAATCCTCAAAAGGACCGATTTCAAAATCGCAGATTACCCGAGGAGTCTTTGCATGGGGGAAAAACTCGCCAAATGGGACGCCAAAATGGAAGCGACATGTGGGGACATCACCTCGAAGATTCCGGAAACCATCCCCGACATCCCCAAGGGCTTGGAGTCTTTCTTCAGCGAGAACGCGTACGGGATTTTGCAATGTAGAGACTACTCGGTGGCCGTGTGGAAGCTCGACGACATCTTCTACATGTTCGACCCCCACCCGACTGGACCTAGCGGGGGTAAATCCCTAATAGGCGTGGCTTGCATCACCAGGTTCAAAAACGTGGAGGATCTGGGGCAGATCTTCCTCAACAACTTGCCCAAAGTTGGCTGCAACTTCTTCGAGATCCACGCCTTCACCTTCGAAAAAGACCAATGCAAACGCGAGAGGAAGCCGGAAGTTAAAGAAGAAAAGTCCCCGAAATTGGGCGGTTTCGCCCAGGTGATGGCCGGCAAGCACATTCTGAGAGGCACTTCGAAACTCGACTGCACCAAGTTCGACAGAGGTGTGCACCTGCACAGCTCCGCCATAGCTTTCGCCGCCTTGGCCGTGTCTCTGGCCATGGAGCCCGACACCTGGACCCGGATGCTCATTAACGAAATTTTGGAGATCGGGGAGGAGCTGTACAGCGACACGATCGAAAGGTTGAGCTCCAAGTTCAACGCCTGGGAGGACAGGCTCGACATCTACCGCCTCAACACCGACTTCAAGGTGGGCAGCTTGAAGGCCAACTGCGCCTTGCGCTTCAGAGAGCAAAGGGGAGTGGTGGACGTGAAGAACGCCAAGGTGCCGAACCTGAGGCAGGGTCTGGAGCGGTTCTTCCAGGAGAACTCTCACGGGGTTCTGATCGCGGGCAAGTTCACCCTCGCGGTTTGGGAGGAGGCGAAGGGCAAGGACGTCCACATCTACGTCTTCGACCCCAACTCGAGGGGGGCCACCGGACTGCCGGCGCAAGGGGGCGTGGCTTGCGCCATGAAGTTCTGCAACGCGAAAGTGGCGGCCGACCACAT
>QDEB01039871.1:4683-16004 GCA_004193795.1 Asbolus verrucosus | reverse complement strand
AAAAATGTGAGTTGAGACATAAAGACTGCCTGACTACTCCTCTCTTTTTAAGACCCCAATAAAGGTGAAAAAAGAGGGAAACTTTACACAAGAGATCCCCACTGAAGACCTGCTTTTTATGGCGATTTTTTGCGGTGTGTAAAACGTTTAGTAGACTACTTATTAGGGTGATCTTTTAAAGTCATTTTTTATGCCGCTTCCCACCCCTGTACCACGTTATGTTTTCAGCATTGAGAGCGCCTTAAAAAAGGTGAGGTTTTTTGTGTGATACCTGTCGTGCGATTTAGATAAATAGGGGTGCGAACTGTCAGCCGAATTATTTCGTATTGAAATTGATGCGTTTTTGTGAATATACGCAACTCGGATAATGTCGACGTTTCGAATGCGTTTTTTGTCAATAAATACCTCCGATAGAACAATGGTAATTTTGCTGTAACATTTTTGTATCGATCGCAAATTCCTCCAAGGTGTCAAAATACGGCCGTACTCCGCCCTCACCGAGATGTTTTCTCTTTTGCATAGCGACAGATGTTCGAGTGTAGGGTTACTTTTACCTTGAATTATTTGGAAAGGGTCACTCACCCTCTCGAGAAAAGGGTAGTATGTTTTTTCTAAGGTCCGGTTACAAGCTTTCTGTTACGAGGAATGATGTTATTGTCTTTTTTTGCACATTGCCTGGGAACATTTGCCTGTCATTTCGGATTATAGATGGACAGGCAAAAAATGCCAAGACTTAACTTTGTCGGTTGTTTTTGTGTTGTAAAAATGGAAAATTTTAAAAGTATTATCACAAAAAATGTTGTGTCAGATGAAGGATGCCGGGCCTTGGTGTAGGTCTTGTCTATCTGTAAAAACAGATCCGGCATGTCCTAGTTTCTTTCAACAAATTTTACACTAAGAAGTCCACGATAAAAAATGTTTATTTGAGATGGGTTTATGAAATTTCCGTTCAAAAACACATTCTCAGAAGTTATGACGTGAAAACGTGGTTTTCTAATTAACAACAACGCATCATTCGGCCGTAAGAGAGGTGTGACCTTGAAGCGTTTATCCTAATATCCCAGTTAATATCAATAAAATCCGCTGTTTATTGCAAAAAAATTTTATCTTATCACAGAACTTCCCAGCTTCAAGGTCACAGAAATAATGTATAAAAAATCAAAAAACCTGACCTTCCCTGCTAGTTGTTTAGTTACTTTTGTGTAAAAATTTAATAACAGTATTTTAATCAGTGCAGTAAATATAGTACAGTAAATTAAAAAAATAGTTAAATAAAGGAAAAAATGTATTTTTTTCATATACGCTATGGAAGTTATGTAATCGAATAAAATTCGTCATAATAACTTCATCCATTATATACGTTCAGAATAAAGTAAAAAAAAAAGGATACGTGAAGTGAAATTGTTGCAAAAACATTCCAGTGTCATTTAAGAAAAAACTATTTTAACATTTCCTCTACCATTTAAATGTCAAAATGGTAACATTTTTCGTATAAATATAAACTATGTAAAACCTATAAGCTGTAAAATATCGGTTCTGTTGCAATTTTCGACAAACTGTATCCTGTTCAGATAATTTTTAATAGAAAATGTTACCCATTTGCATTAAATAAAATTTCAGCCTTCAATATGAAATAAATTAAATTGGAATTAAGTAAGAAATAACTGTGACGTCGATTGCATCTAGAAGGCTATTTGATTTTGTAAAGTAAAATGCCTTCGCACCATTTGCAGGTGTGATTGCGGCTTTGTGATTGAGGTTATGGTTACTTTGCTCTTTAATTTATGCATATTTCGTACTAAAAATCTCTCAAGCACAGTTTTATTTGGCACTTGACAAAATGCGCAGATGACAATAAGAGATATTGAAACTTTATAATTTGACACATGAGGTTGACACATGTCGGATATCAGGTATACCAATTGTTCGTTTTGAGAGTATTTAAGTCTACATTTGATCAATTTTATTCAGTATGTGTGTAGCAAGTTTTCTGACACGTGGAGTTATTTCGAAAACAAAAAACGTCATTTCAAAACAATAACATCATTTACCGTGTAAAACTGGCTGTAAGACAACATAAATTGCACGGGCAGCACAACTTGACGTCCACAACTAAAATCGCTTATAGATTTGAAATGAGTTATACACAATTAAAAAAACATTTTCGAAAATTACATCTCTAAACAACGATTATCGTTTTTCCAGTATTGACTTTGCTTTTACAAAATACAAATATATTTTTAATGTTTTTCTGGATAATTTGATTCTAGTAGCTTATCCCAAGTCCCATTGTTTTACTTTCGATGCAATTTTAATTAACGATCGTGTCTAATTTTGATGGGCAATCGACAGAATGGTTAAATACGCATTTGGACACTGAAAATTGTTTAGAGAATAAAAACGTCTATAGAAAATGATCTGAAAACTAAAATTGATTGTCATTTGCAAGCAAACCAAAGAAACTAGTATTTTTGAAAATTTCAATATTCGACGAACATAAATTAAAATTTTGTTCTGAATGTGTGGAAATGTCAAAAATAGATGCGATAGATTTTGAGAGAGAGAGAGAGAGAGAAAGAGCTGGAAGGTGTTAAGTAAACAGGCTGTATATAATTTTGGTCCCCTTGTGATTAATTAATTAATGAGCCGATATCAACTTTGTCAAAACTGATTTAGTTGAAACGACATATGAACAGCGGAAATTAATTGTGATAAATCTGACTTTTCAGATATATATCTACATAAAGTACAAAAAATGTAAATGATTCAAATTGTCGGAATTGAATTGTGGAAAGACAGAAACAAAATAATGACAATGGACCTTGCTGTCTACCTGCGATTCTAATTTGAAACAATACTCGATAATCAGTAATGGATTTTAACAAAATAAATATTTGTAATCTTTTAGGTAAACTTTCTACCTTACTTGAAACAGACTTATCACAGTAATAGAGAGTTTTTAAATATGTTATACCCCTAATCCAAGATACAAAAATTGTTTAGTAGATTTAAGAATGTTATTATTTTTCTTAGAATACAAATGTTGAGCTTTTCTGGATAAGGATTAATGGCTACGTCTGCGAAGCTCTCGGAATAGGAAACTTTTTACGATTGTTCCAACGCCTCGAAAACGCATCGGTATCAGAAATTTTTATTTGAATTGGTTTATCGACATCCGCATCCCCAAGATTACGCTATCTTTCGCTATTTACCCGAGAAAACCAAAGTGCATCTATGGAAAAAATAAAATTGTTATTTTTAGATACAGGCTATTTATTCAGTGCACTTATTGTTTGTATGTTTAGTAAATTTTCTACCCGCAAGCCCATTGTTTACCCAGAATCGATAATTTTTCTCTCTCGGACCGAAAACATTCGATTTCGGCCGCTTTCCTCCAATAAACATCCCAAAACGCTCCCGTCCGATGACTGTGCTGTTTTTTCGTGAAAAACAACAAAATAGCAAAGGGTAGCGTCCGAGGGTGGCTTTAGTGCTGGGGTGGCCAATGGCAAATCGGCGAGGGTGAAATTGTAAGGGGTGAACGGAGACCGAAAAAATAACAAAGAGCGAGACGGACTGGCCCGAATATGGTCGCTGCTCTGAAATACGAATTCGCGAAATAAACAGCATATTGGATATCGAGGAAATGAGGAAATCGGAAAAACTGCCGATCTCGCCTTCCCCCCGGACAAACACTCGACGCATCGGAAGGCCCGCACGGTTTAAAAGACATTTTTTGAACCTCATCGCTAACACCATTCTTCGATTATTAAATGTTTTTCCCATGCAGAGATAATGCGACCTTGACCTTTTCACTTTGGTCTAGCAATTGCTGTTTTAGAAGACTTTTTTATTGCGTTTCCGTTGAAATAAATATTTTTCTTGGCTTGATTTATTTAGGAAACAAGTCAAAGTGTTGTTATTATTATTTTATAAAATGCGTGTAAAACTTGATTGATGTTGTTTTTTGAGATAGCGATTGTGCAACCGCTCCAGCGATTTTTGTCTACAAACTAATTCATGATCTAATATCTCACTGTTTTACATTATTTATTATTTTCTTGAAATATTTTATGTCTATTTACGCAATGGCTTAGTCTACGTTTATTTTCGGGTTATTCATCATCGTCGGCGTTTTTTTCCATCCCACACCGTTTTTTGGGCTCCGTCCTCGATTCTGCAAAAGCACGACCCTTTGTTATGAAAATGGACGGCCAATAACAATCAAAAAATGCTTTATGTTAATGGCCTTATTTATAAAAGATTCCTCACTAATGGTCGCGCAGTGGTGGGGGTAAGGGGTGGTTCGTCCCATATATCCATACAAACCACTGATAACATCAACACTCGGTCTTTAACATTCATAAAAGACACTCCAACTTTTTGCGACGAATACAAGTGCTGCCAGTGTTTCCCAACTTTGTGTCCCAACAATTCGCAAACTCGTCTCAAGGATAAGTCCACATTTGCATCTTCCATTGTACCGTCGGGGCCTCACAAACAAATTCTTCGGAATTTTTCTCGTCCACAGGTAAAAACTAGTTCGCATTGAAAGGGTTCCGAGAATTTTGATTTTTCCAAATCTCGTATCGATTCGCCATAATAAGGACGCTTTCGAATTAGATCCGGCAATAACGTTAATATGGGCTATATTTTTTAACTATTTTAATATAGCTTTTATTGCCCCCTTTATTATTCTTTCGGAAAATAACGATTACTTTTTTAATCTGGTATAAAGCTTTATTATGGCGATGTATCGTAAATCGTGGAGCTTTAGAAAGCGCCCGGAGAGGGGATGACGTTATTGGAGGGGTGAAAGTCAAAACCGGAGGGTGGGAGGCGACTGGACATGGCTATCTGTGATTTGGCATGGTCAGACGAAAAACTTCATTCGTGCAGAGTTGTGGCCGCGGTGATGTAGGCTCGTTCTTCCTAGTGTTGTATATTCGTGTAGTTTTTTTATTTTATTTATATTACAAGTGCGTATAATTAGGTACGTTCGCTCTGTTTGTTGTTTTTTCAAATTTAACTTTTTTCTTGCAGAGGTGAAGTGAGATGATAGATAAAGACATGAATTCGGCGTGCATGCAGGGTGGATCGCTCCGATCTTTAAATAGTTATCAATCAAACTTAATTATGGCACCGAGGTCTCCTCACGCCGCCTGGCAGTACGGCCCTAACCAAGTCGTGGTGAGTTATCTTCTAATATCGAAGCAGCTCGTGCGAATCTAACATTTTTATATCTCTGTTGTGTCATTGATATGAATTTAGGTTGTAAACAAAACATGTTTTTATTACTTCAGTTGGCTATTTTTACTTCAGTAGCTCACGTTTAAAAAAACTCCACACGTTTCGTTTCGTTGCAGAAGCAGGAAGCCATGGAGGAGGACAAAAACGATTCTGGGATCACTTCCGGGAGCGACTTGCACTCGCCATCGCCCGGAAGAGATTCCAGTCCGGAGTTGCACCCCTATCAGTTACCGCAGAACGTCTACCAGTTCGGCGCTGCAACTCTGATCTCGCCTTTCAACATGAACTACCCCCAAAACCCGCTGACGCCCCCCGATTCCGAACCTCTGGTCTCCCCCAAAAGCGACAAGGAGGAGAAAGACATGGACAACACCCTCACCCCTTGCGCCTCCCCCAGCAACTCGAAAAGCGAGGACATGCAGGACCACCTCCGCCGCCTGGAGATGTCTTTGGCGAAATGCGAGCTGATGTCGACGAATGCGGAGGAGAAGAGCGACGGCAAGTTCGACGAGCAGAGTTTGAAGGTGCCGAAGGTAAACTCGCACGGTAAAATCAAGACCTTCAAGTGCAAGCAGTGCGATTTCGTCGCCATCACCAAGATCGACCACTGGAACCACGCCAAGGTCCACATCAAAGAAGAGAGGCGGCTGACTTGCCCCAAGTGTCCTTTCGTCACCGAATACAAGCACCACCTGGAGTACCACCTCCGCAACCACGAAGGCTCCAAACCCTACCGCTGCACCGAGTGCACCTACACTTGCGTCAACAAGTCCATGCTGAACTCGCACATGAAGTCGCATTCTAGCATCTACCAGTACAGCTGCGTGGACTGTTCTTACATCACCAAGTACATCCACTCGCTGAAGACCCACCTGAGGAAGATGAGGCATCGGCCCAACATCGTCTTGGACGAGCAGGGAAATCCGTGCCCGGACATCATCATCGACGTGCACGGGTCCAGAAGGGGCCCCAAGAGGCGCCGGCAGAACAGGAGGAGCGAGGAAACCGTCACCAGACCGGAAGCTTTGCCGTTCACTCCCCCGCAATTGCCGTTTCCCGCCCTCCCCTTCTTCGGCGGCTTCCCCAACCCCCAGCTGCTGCAGCATCTCATCCGCGAGCAGCAGAACCTGCAGGCGACCACCCCTCCGGCCCCGGAAGAGCAGCAGGTGCTAGATCTGAGCAAGCCTAGCTGCTCCGGGGAGCAGCAGAAGAGTAGGCGCAAAGGGCCCGCGTTCAGAGTGGACCCTTCGGCGGTTCAAGAGTCGGATGATGAAGACGATGATGAGGCGGACACCATCATGTTCAGCAACGTGGAAGCTGTGGTGGAAGAAGAGAAGAAAGAGGAGGACGCTGAGAACAATAATCAAGGCGAAGCTAATAGATGTCAATATTGCAACATCGCTTTCGGCGATCCTGTCCTGCACAGTATACACATGGGCTATCACGGCTATCAAAACCCCTTTACTTGTAACATGTGTGGGGTAGAATGCACCGATAAAGTCACATTCTTTTTACACATTGCACGTGTTTCTCACTCGTAATAGCTAAGACTGATTAGAGTTAAAGTAGATGTAATTTCGATAGTTAGGGAATTTGTGTTTGTTCTTTTCTTATTTAATTTAACTAGTCATCGTTTTCATATTCTAGTTATTTTTTCTGTGCAATTTTTTTTATCACAGTTGGAGATGTACGGGTAGAACTCCACATTGTAGCAAGCATTCGTTTGATTCCCCCTTTTAATCCAATTCGTTTGAATGTAATTTATTTGTGTAAATTTTCGTTGTGGCGTACTAGTGTAACCAGTAGTTTTTAAAGTTTTATTGTCATATTTTTATACTTCTTGTGGGGCCATGACATAAGACTGATTGTATTGTAAATACATTAAGTAATTTTTGATGGTTGCTCGAGCATTGCAATGCTACAAAAAATATTGCACTGTTTGAGCAACAATCAAACAATGCTATAGGAAACCGCTCGAGCAACAATCAAAACTTATTGTATAATAATAGTTGTGTGTATTACGAAACTGTTTAAGCCAAATAAACTGTTGCAAGGCAATTTCTTTTTATTTTTATCTTTCCAGGTGTTTGTTTTCATAATTCGAGTGCGTAAAAGAACTAATTGACGACAAAGACCCACGTTTGAAACCATTAAAGTCTCTTTTAGATAGGCGATCAAAGATTTGCCGATAAATCAGACCTCCCACAAATTAGACCCAGTTCTTTTATTCGAACGGAAAGAATAGTTGCTTCGGAACGATTTTTTAATATTTTTATTGTTTCGAAATTCGAATAAACATAAAAACTTGTTTAATCAATCTGGCACTCAAAAACCGGAATTGTTGAAGAATTTTTTAAAACAAAGCTTTTTGCTATGATAAACTGATAAGCATATTTATAGACAAAAACAAGGAAATTTAAAACTAAAATTTCTACATTTTTAAATAAATTTGCAGTCTCATTTTTTATTTATTTCTTTGGTAATCACTGTTTCAGTCAGGCAACTAATTTGTAACTGAAACATAATTAAATTGTATTTAAGTCCTAAGCGGTTGGCGATAAGGTGTATTATTAATTACATTTTTTTTAGTTTTTAATGAAAGCCACACTTGCATGGTCCTTTTTCAAATGTGACAAACATTATATGTATCTACACACCAATTATTGTTAAAAATGGATCAAACGTGACAAGTATTATTCAATTCTTGTTTTGCCATAGAGCAACTAATTTATAAAGACGTGACACTACATTATGGTCACTTTCATGTAAACTGAAGATGAAATTTGCACCGTTATGGCATGAAATTTACAATTACTCTCTGTAAGACTTTTTATCTCGTTTTTTCTAGATAAGTAATTGGAATGTTTAAGCTCAATCAAAAGAAGTAAAAGAGTGTTAAGAAATAAGGTGTAAAGGAGAATGAATAACGCAACAAAAAAAAGTATGAGCATACAAACAGATTTTCACAAAAGAAGAAATGAAATCGAAATTAATGTCAAAGTGGAACTTGACTGTAATATATGGACTTAAATCTAGCGCTATCATTTTATTTCAAGCTAAAGAGACAATGTCATACAATCAACTGATTAAAGAAAAATTGAAGATATTGTTAAAAGTATTACACAATTAAAATATTTTAGGCATTTTTTTAATTTAAGCATTAATTTGAATGACGATATACCACATTTCATCAGTCATTAGCTTTGTCATGTGACTCGTAATTTATTTCCTGGTTAAAATAAACATTTTTTTCTTAAGCTCCTGAAGTTTTTGATTCATTTCTCTAGAGCATGTGATTAAAATGCTAAAATTTTCTTTGATGCATTTTTTATATAATATTTAGAACAAAACTGGAAATTCTTCAATATTTTTTTCTTTTTTTTTTTAATAATAGAGGCGACACTGACTTTCATAATTAAGAATCTAAATTTTTAATTTTGACGAAGAATTCATATTTCCTGTTAATAATTAAAGTCATTAAAATTTTTTCTGAATTTCCATTGCTTATGACGCATGCGTGGAATGAGAAGTTTAAGCCTTGTTTACACGATAAAACATTTTATATGAACCGAATTAAATTTATAGCAAATTATATATATTTTTGTGTAAATTTGTATATATTTGAAAAAAAAAACGTTTTCTGGCAACTAATACTCTAAAATTAAAATTTTTTAAGAAAGTGAAAACGCTAAAATGTTTCAGGAAGCTTTGGCAGCTGTAGCTAAAAAAATTATTTTTTGCTTATTTTTCTTTTTTTAAATTAACTCCCAAATTTCGCTTTATGTAAAAGTAAAGGGGATCCATAACCTAAAATTTTTTATTTAGTTTGACTGTCCGAATTGTGAAAAATTCGCTAATGTTAACACAGTGAATTGAAATTAAAATTTATAATTTCTTCTTTTTTTGAAATTCATAATTCGAAGTTAAAAAGAATAACTCAAAAATAAAACAAACGTCAAATGTTTAAATTTTTATTTATTAGTTACAGGTTTCGAATCTTGAGAGTATCACCTTCAGATTAAGATTGCGTAAACAATTGAAAATTGTATTAACTTTTTCATATGAAATTACAAGAACATTTTAGATTTTCTTAACGAAATAAAGTGATTGTGACAGAGTACATATGTACTCTGCATGCACGCTTTCCTACTTAGTACGCCAGCTTAACCTATGCCCCTCAAATTTTTTTCCCCTACAAGGTGCACTCTATAAAAACTAAATCTTTGCCACATGTGGTTCAGCCCCCATCCAAATATATTTTATTCCGCGTCTTCGTTTCCCCTATTTCCTTAAAATACAGATTCATTCATAAGAGCCAACATGACAAGGCACCCATCCAAAAATGTAAGCGAGTTGGCATTGGGGACGTTTCGACGGCGCAACCTCTTAGCTGCTTCCGCCCGTGTAACAAAACTGACGACATTTGACCCCACCAGCACGTGGATAGGTGCCGATGCAGTTGTTGAAGTCTTCATGATGACTGAAAAACGCCCCTCAAGCTTTGTGTCGCTCTCAAGTGGCCCTTTTTTACAACTGCGTCAAATGAGTCGATAAACAAACACCAGAACGTAATTTTTCCCGATGATGGACCCCCACGCGAACCCATCGAGAAGTGTCAAATATGGGGATCGCATTGTTCACTCAAAATTTCTCATTTAAACGAATTATTCGGCACACAAACGCTCCAGGAACAGCGCGCAATTATTCATTTATCCCCTGCAAGAGTGACCACTGGTCAGTATGACTCACCCTTGCAATAACTGCAATCCACGGAAAAGTGGTCCTTACGTCCGTGATAAACCCATTTAATGATATATTGTGGGCCGAAATAAGAAATACGAGTGAACACTTTGTTGCAAATACGGTAAATAAACGCTATAAATTGTGTAGGGGTGTGAAGCCGGGGTGGAGGGTTGAGCCGGACATCGCTCTGTACAATTCATCTTATTTCCGCGGAATTTTCCCAAGCCTCCATTTTGTCAGTGGGAAGAGGCGTGGTTATAAAAAGTATAAAAAACGCTCCCCTCGCTTAACCCTACGGTCCCTCCCTTTTTTACAGTCGACAGGTACTCATCTAACCCTCACAAAAAAATCCGGCGTCGATTACAAGGTCGACCTCAAGTTTAAAAAAGACCCTCGAGGGGCGCACCGTTTTGATAATGGGGGAAGTCGCGTGCCGTTTTTTCATCCCCTGGCAGGTTTTTTATTTCCGGTGTTGGGGTGCAAAAAACGCACGCGCCCGTGCTATATCAGTTTCATGCGAATGTAATAAAGCGAGTGGCGGAATTTTTTTATTGAATTTTTTTCGCAGCGGGGATTTTCTCACGTTCCCCACGCACCCTCCATTCTAAATAATAACGCATATGTCCAGTTTCGGGGGTTGTACAATTAAAGCCATTAAATTGGCTCGTAAGCCGGGATTACGCGTTTCTTCGAATGTCCGAAACGGTCAAAGCTATTTTCAATTGTTGGTGATAAATGTAACATCGGAAATAATGGTGTGTCCACCCCACACCATTGTCCGAATTCTCTTTCGTTTCATTGTGCTTTCGATCCTTCCGATTTAACCCCGACTGCTATTGCTGGAAATTGTCTTATGGAGCGGGTGGGTCGGCCCTGTCAATGGGAGGCTAACCGATTTTTTTAATATTAAAGCTGCCACCAGTGTGCGCCCATATGGCAAATCGAACAATATTAAATGTCGCAGAATGTGGCGACAAAGGGAAAAATAAGAGGAGATTTTTTTTATTCTTCTATACCGCACTTGCTACATTTAAATAGTTGCAGACCTATAATAACTGCCAATATTGCCCAGTGGTTTTGCCACATCTTATGACATTTAATTAAATTCAGCCGTGACATTCGAGGGACAAAATTGAGGGGTGAAGCTGATGAAATTTCTAGATCCCAGTGACGAGAGGAGGTCTTCAGCTTTCAGTTTAAAACAGATTGTGAATACGATAAAGCAAAATTTCTATTTATCACATTATGGTTATACCAACTCAAGAAAAAAGCAAATTTTATTTTGATAAATTTTTGTTTAATTTTCGAAAGCCGTTATAAAAAATTAC
>QDEB01039852.1:0-11055 GCA_004193795.1 Asbolus verrucosus | reverse complement strand
ACCTTATGCTGACAATACAAAGAAACCTTTTCCGGTCCATAATTTATGACTTTGAAGGTTTATAATCTACACGCATTTTTACAGGGAACAGACTATAGCTAAAATTACTTATAGAACTGATACAAGATGTAGTTTATGGACATTATGGTAGTTGAGAAACATATCTTAGATTTTCTCGTCTAGATACCATACTTTTAAAATTGCAATAAATACCTAACAGCACAAGATTACACAAAATATTTATGGTCTGCTATTATTTGGTTGAATTGAGAATTGGGAATTTTACCTAAATTTAACCCTCATTTCAAATATTCTGTGTTTTTGGTCTTCTTTCCTTTTAATATGCCTTTGATGTAAACAAATCTCAATAAAATCACATTTTTGTAAATTAGGAACATTTAAATCGAATGTGCAAAATGAAATCGAAGTAGACAATTTCTCTAAGAACTCGAAGTTGGTCTAAAATGTTTATTATCACTGACAATTTTTTGTTTCGTGACAACAGGGCATGACGCAAAAACTTTAATACGAAAACGATAAAACGAATTAATGCGATTATGTTAACGTTTAATTTCTCTTAATACTTATTCCCTGCAGTTGAGTCAGGATGCTGCTTAGTGACGGCCAGATCAGTTACTATTTTTTGAATTTTCGTGACATCTTCACATTTTTGATTTATTAGTCGATCTGCAGTTCAACTTCACAAATATTCATATATTTTTTAACAATTCAATTTAAATTGTACAATCATAACGAGGACGGAGGTAATTGACTTTTAAATCCAAATTACTTTCAAGTCATATTGATAGAAGAAACCAATTTTTTAAGACTTTTTAATGACTTAACGAATATTACGATTCAGTTACATAAAAATTCATATAAAAACTAGTAATTACATTTTTTTTTCCTTGAAAAGATTGCTTTTTACTTTGCTTATTTCCTTCATTCACACGTTACACAACATTCGTTGTCGTTTGTGGATGACACTTTCAATAATTTAACGGAAATCGACTTAAAAGTTCAAAAATTACAAACAATAGGCAAATGTTATGGTTAGAAAATAATCTTGTATCTGAAACCAAGTTTGAAGACTCCAGAAAACCCTAACCCTCACTAAAATTATACCAGAGGGATAATGGCCTGTTCATCACGTTTTAATATATACTTAATGTTTACAATTTTAACTTTTACGTCTGTCAATTACTACTAAATCCCTGGACGAAGTTTACCTTTGTAAATTCTTCCAAACTGTAAAATCTACATTGTTTCAACTAGGGCCCTCCCTTTTAAAACTTTTGTTAAAAATGGAGTTTATTAGATCAGAATTCACAATTTTTATTTATTTTTTATAATGTTCATAATGATAACTAATGCAGCATCTGATTTCTGTTTATGCATTATTTTGTACTCCGTTAAAATTTTATAACAATAGATTTACTGCAGCGGTTGAATTTTTAATGTTGCATACAAAAAGGTAACTCACTGATGCTTTCTGGTGTAACAAGCCCCAATTTATAAATATCCTCGTATAACTTTCGTCCGTGTTTAACATTATTCCTGTTTGTGATAAAATGCATCCCTTTCCGGATTCTAATCTCTTGTAAGATTCGTACGCAGGTAATTATTGGTAATCTGGACTGCACTTTACACTTCAAGTCTGATTCATCCCCATGTTTTACCCACTCCCTGAGGGACATATGCGAGTTTCAAGCGTAGTTTTACAATAACTGCTGTAAATATTCATCTGTCAATTATTTAGCATATATCAAATTTTATTGAGGTACGGACAAAGATAAGGCACAAACAGTATTTGACTTTATTACACTTCCCTTTATCTAATGCGAGGGAAGTAAATAACTAAATATTAAAATTTACTATAAAAATTTACAGCATTACGTAGAAAGGACATCCGTTTGTCCAAGGTTTATCTCGAAATATGTTTGTACCGTAAACTCTTTGCTTGTTCGATTGCTGCTGATTTCATTTGTACCTGTTGGATGAATCTTCGTTTCCTTTCCCTGAGAGGCAAAGTAGAACGGCCGTCGATTTTGTAAATTTTAATAAATAATAATTTGTAAATTGCAACTGCAAATTTTGATTAAAGACTCAAAAAAGGATTCTATAAAATTAATTACTGCAACTTGCAGATGCAATAAATCAAATAAATCGCCAAAAAATTGACTTCGTGTGTCGCTCATTAAAATTAAAAAAATAATGGATTTTCCAACATTACAATATTATATATGCAAAAAAAATATCTTTTGGTTCATTTAAGAAAAGTATAATAAAATCAAAGTACCAAAAAATATTAAGACAACCCAACTGATACACTGAATTAATTTTTCAAAAACAAAAAACATTTAACTAACGATAGTTAAATTACGTAACATAATATTTTGACATAAAATTGGTTACCGAATTAGAATTGTAATTATTTTTTGAATTTCGCGCCTTATTTGTTTTCATGAAAAATGTCACTAGATGAGATTTCCTGAAATAATGATTAAATAGCAATTTATTTTTCGTCCAAATTTCTTGAAATTACTTTTGTTTTTTTTATGTTTAATGTATAATGAAGATGATTCTTAAGTGGAAATAGTAGAACCGCTCTTTCGAAACAAAATAATTAGCTGGGTGATAAGGTGTTGAATTTCTTTTTCAGTTTTTACTATATTATCTGAAGTACTTCTTTTTAATTAGTTCACTCAATTTCTAACTATTTTCTCATATAAATAGTCCCTATTTTAGTGTTTTCATCTTTCATTAAGCCATGTCGAGAATTTCTAAAAAAACAAACGTGTTTCTTCGTATGACACTAATACATAAACGATAACATCTTAGAAAATTCCTTACCGAGGCAGATTATTTGATAGGGTTAGAAAACTGGTGAACGCGATAATTATGATTATGCAGTGTGTTAAACAAAATCAACATTAGTAACACTGTTTTTCTCGGCAGTTCTAATTGAGACTATTCAATGGAATGTGTGTAAAAAGGTTGAAAATCAAATCACAAGAAATCATATCTCGATAATAATGGCGGGAAAATAGAAGGAAAAGGAACATTAAAGACATGACGTCACGATATATCTCGACGTTCGGGAGCACGCTCAAATTAGCTATGAACGGAAAATAATGGCCATATGCCACACTGCATACCTACATAAAAAAGCAAAGTTTTTCAACCATCTCCACTTATGCCGGTTTATTTCCATGTTCTATGATTTTCATGAATAATTAGGCTGTGTACAATGACCGCCGCTGCCATCATACGTATCATTATTTTGTCAACAACGTATGGTACAGCGTGTAACATCGGCATCCACGCTCACAAACGCCAAATCCATGTGAACATCTTTGACTCTGGGTTATCGTTTTCGCGTAACCAGCAATCAAGAGAACCAAATCTTTCTAGAAGCTGATGTTATTAAAATATTAGTATGGCATGTAGCCTCGTCCAGGGACGCCACCAAGTTGCTATTGATTTCGCCATATTGGATCGAGCGAGCGATGCTAGCCTCCAACAGGGTGACGTTGTATATGGCGGGATGCTTTGGGAGCGTGTTTACAACACATGCGACTACGCGAAACCATTCGCAACTCCCAAACAACCTCTCAGATCACATCCTGATACGATTGCAAACACCTCCGACGCTGAACGCACGACGTCGGGAAGCGAACACGACAAGATGTTCACATGGTAATCATCATCTCGAACGCCCGTGCAAGAGCTCAACAGAATACCCCGGAAAAACGCGAATGACTACAAGCACATGCTAATAACTCCGACTTTTCCAAAAATCCAAACGATAATTCTGGACATGGTCACCAAAGCGCCATGTGACCTTATCACCGAACAACGTAAATACAAGAAATCATTCGAACTCACCTCCGCTGCTCGCTTCGTTCCTTTTAACTCGCATTTCGCGTCGCCCGCACTTTTATCGTTGTCGATTTTTTCGACAGCTACTTCGTTATTTTCTTTCGAACTCATTTTGTTTATATTTTTGGCGCAGGTTTTTCGCTTTCTTATAAGTGACGTTCACCAACGTTGAGCACTACTGACCGGCTACTCGTTAGCTTTGTTCAAAAATTAAGATGGCGCCGCTCAAACCGATAGAACACGAAATCTTACGAATGACCGGCTTTCGCTCGCCTGGCGAACTTATATTTGTCCGGATGTAAATCAATTTTGTCAACTCGTGTTCACTTTCTTTCGGCCAAAGATGCTCCAATTGCTGCGGTCATTTTTTCGACAATATTTTAAAATTAATTGTAAATGAGGGTTCCGAGAGCGCATTTAAGATTTTGCACACTGCTCCGAGATTAGAGCCGTAATTTGGGTATGCCACCGCTAGGGGCGTAATTCAAAAAATTTCCCTCCTTATTCCATCAAATCCCCTATTAAAAAACGTAGAAACGTTCGCTACATACTTCTTTTATTAAATTATCAAAAACAACAATAAAAGTATTGTAAAAATATCATAATCACTATTCTTTATTTAAGTATAGCATATTACTAAAATTGTAACAATAACAGTAACAATTATAATAAAAATACACTAACGTTAAATAGCATGTAATTACAAACCCTAAAAAACCGTTAAGCGTTACTTTAAAAAAGTTGCGAGTTGTAACAAACCTATAACTTCGCAAACTTCGCAAATTTATTCAAAATACAAACATCTGAACAGCGTATAAAATGGAATAAAATGTTTCATTCCGGAAATGAGCGTTAAAATAAGGGGAACATTTTTATGATCAACTTATTAATTTTGTATCGCGGTGTGCTGTAAACGTGTCACTAGTTGATGGATACTGTCACAATTTCTACTGAATTAAATAAGACAAAGTGGGGGTATTCCCCAACATGTGATTCAGAACAAATTGCAATACAAAATCAATTTGATGGGATAAGGATAATCATGGGGAGTAAAATTTATGACTCTCCGCAATGTACGTAAAAGTAAAAGAAAAATCATAATAGTCTATTACTGTAACAATGTGCTGCTACGGTTTTTTTGTACCCTCATTTCCATCAATTGGAATTGATAATAGCATGTTTCCCTCATTTATTAACTTCAATATTTCTACCATTGCATCATCAGCCTATCTGTTCTACTACATGTTTTAATACTTCGGCACTGTCACTTCGTTCACGGAAGTAGCTAAAACGAGTTTATTATACCGATTTTCAATATGATGGCCTCCCTATTATCTCTTAAAGGAGAATGCTCGTTGTTTTTTCAACAAAGTACCTTTAATTTTTTTGAGTTACAAAATACTATGGCTTACTTGGTAAATTATAAACCAACGTTTTTTACAGAATTTCATTTATTCGTAAAGTTCAATTGTTTAAATTTAAATTTTGAAAGTTAAATCTGCTATTATGCGTTTCACCGATGAGTGGCAGTAAAATGTAAAAACAGAAAAAGATAAAGCTGTATAAGTTACTAAAAAAAGAATGAGACACGTATAGCAACATACTGACAGAGAACTTTGGAATAAGCAGTAGCAGCATTTTTTTTATTAATAACAAAATAAAAGTATCCATAGTAACTAAAATCCGCAAGCCAACTTGATGCTTGCTTTCAATTATTATTGAAATATTGAAATACGTTCTAATTTCTTCGTTTTTCGATTTTCTCCGTTAGAAGAAAAAATATTTGGAGTAAACGTGACTTTGTATGTCTTGTATGGAGCTACCCGAATCGCTGCGTACAAATTTCCATGCTCGCCACACAATGTCACTTTCATTCCTAATGACACAATATACTATTTACTGACTGTTATGACAAATAGAGTTAGAAATACAATAATTTTTAATTATACTTTTAATTATACTTTAGTTATACTTCTATACCTTTCTTGCAAACCACTTAATGTTAATAAAGATAATTTATAAAAGACAGGTCGCTTTCAACTGCTTGTAGTTCTTAAAATAAAAGAAACTGACTCTCTATTTAATAATGAATTTAATTCAGGACACTTCTTGTACTGATGTCAAAAAAAGCTTACCTATTTAAAATGAAATTTTATAAGATGATTCTAATGATTTTTGAAAATACATATAAAAAACATAATTTATATACATATCAACTTTTTACACCGCCCGTGAAAGCCTACGTTCCGTTTCAGTCATCACATTTCATCAAAAAAATTGATGTAATAGTATTTTGATAATTTTGATAATTGATCATGAGATCTTAGTTTTGATTAATAAGAAAAATAAGATATTTTCTCAAAGTTTCATTTTTAGAAAACAAAATTCACTAGTGAAAACCATTTATCTAGAACTATGGCAGATACTTAAAAAAAAAAAAAAAAACTCAAAACATACACGTCATCGACATTATCAGATATCTGATTTTATTAAGGAAATGAATATAAAAATTGTTTTATTTAACATTTTTGAAACACTTAACCTTTTTAATAACACTAATATGTTTCGATTTTCTTGATGAGCACACAAATGAAGTGAAAAACTTTTTCATTTTATTCAACTAATGTTTTTTTGTTAATTGTTTTTTTTTTACTGAAATAACTTTACTTTATATTTTTAAAAATATACATTGATGACGTCATTAACTGAAAAATGGGGCACAGTAACAGATTTTATTTTGTCTCAAAGTATAGGTAGTTACGATATCACATCATAAAATAAATTTAGGTTATACTTCTAAAGAAAAAATTACGGAAGACTGAAATTGATAAACATGAACATTTTAATACATCCTGCCTCAGTCTGTATTTCTTAGTAACAGTAAAAATAATGCATAATTTGTTTATTCTAAAATCACTCCAAATTTTTCGCTGTTACCCGGTATACTACATTCAGCGCTCATACCATCTAGTGGACTTTATTGGATCAAGATAAAAAAAAAGTCACATATCATACAGCGCCATCTACAATTATAGTGACTTTCTACTTTATGGTTTTCTTTCTCTTTCTCACGTTTTAACAGAACAACCAACAACCAATGTGAAAATGGTAGGTGAATTTTTTCGATTATCATCTTTTAATATAAACATCATCCGCGTTTATATTAACAAATTGTAACGAAATTGCTTTAATTTGCAATTAATGGAATATTGTGAAAGATGTATTTACGGTCTGTGAGGTTATGTGCATATTCTTTGCTTTCAGGTTAACGTTCCAAAGCAACGACGTACATTTTGCAAGAAATGTAAGGTACATAAATTGCACAAAGTGACCCAGTACAAGAAATCAAAGGAGCGTCATGCTTCACAGGGCAGAAGACGTTACGACAGAAAACAACAGGGTTTCGGTGGTCAAACTAAACCAATTTTCCGCAAAAAGGTGCGATTTTACTTACCCTTTACTGTGCACTTACAGTATAGTTTCATTTTCTCATTTTAGGCGAAGACTACCAAAAAAATTGTATTAAGGATGGAATGCACTGAATGTAAATATCGTAAGCAAATTCCACTAAAACGTTGCAAACATTTCGAGTTGGGTGGCGACAAGAAACGTAAGGGACAAATGATTCAGTTCTAGTTGTATTTGAGTAAATAAACAAATACTTTGTATTATAAAAGCGTTTTATTTGTTATAGTAATTAAATATTAAGTTTCTAAGTTATGATTGCTGGTTTCTTCAGCACTTTTTTTTGTCAAATTGGAAGTGCTATAACATCAAATGTAAACATTTTAATATTAATTGTACTGTAACTCACTCTAATATACTGGGGTCAATTCCTTCAAGCTGCATTTTTAATTTGACAGCATCAACTGGAACCCCGAACTGCAACATTTTGAAAAATCTTTGAAGATTGGGATCATTAACAGTTTTTTCTGTTTCTTGATCTTTAACTTCAGGAAGATCAAGGTCTGTAGGTTTCACTGGCTCACTCTGCTGTGTTGAAGTTTCTGGTTTTGTTACATTTTCGTCAGAATCTAAGTGTGATATAGAAGATAACTATAAATAAGTCAATAATTTTAGATTGTTGAATTTGAGTTGAATTGAAATATATGTACCTCATATATAAACGAATAATAGTTGTTAATACTTACTTGTGATTCAAGTATTAGAAGCGAAGCTTCGACGTCTTGAAGCTTATATTCAAATTCCATTAACCGCGATTCACAAGACTGTGCAAAATTATTTAAAAATGACACCGTATTCATGACGAAATGGTTAATAAAGGCAATTGTGCGCTTTTGTTGAATGGGTAAAATCTATTTGGAAAAGTTAAAAGAAGTCCATTATTTTTATTACTTTATTGTAATTATTCCTTTTTATAGCTATACATACCTTTGTGTAATCCACATTGGGATCTACTGATGCCAGGTCGTTCACTTGCATTATTTTATTAATATGTATTTAACAAACGGATTACAATAAAAATGTTTAATTAAAAATATTCCGAATCGTAAATGTCTTGACAATGCAACATGCAATAACCTCATTTGCTCATTTAACTCTCGAAAACTTCAATAATTTTGTTAAAGGTTCTTGACGCAAACAACACCGGCGCTAGTGTTGAGGCTAAATTCCTGTAAAATGTTACCGACATTGACTAGCTTTAAAATCGTAATGCGTTGTAATTAATATTTTTTCTTTTTTGTAGGTTTTTAGTATCCCACTGGTTTCCGCTTCTGTAATTCATCACCCAGTGTTCACCTTTTGTATTCACTAATGAAACTCAGATAATTTTGTATGACCTTGTATTATCATGCAGTAGTGGTATGTAGTGGTAGTATCTTGATTTTGGGTAAATTGTATTTAAAAATGTATAGTACATTATTACCTTCACATAAGTTTACATAAATAATACAAATTTTGGTAAGTTTTAAATTCTTCACATCAAAACTTTAAATTAGGATTCCGATACAACCGTAAGATGATGCCACCTATTAACAACAAATCCAACATATTGTTTCGTAATAGTACCTAAAAATGTACCAATGTTCCAATTTAGGGAACTTCTTAAGATTAAGCTGATTTCAACATCCATCATCCGCCCCATTAGGTGAAATGGCAGTCGCATCTTTCTCTGAAAACTTTCATTTTTGTTTGACAATGTCTTCTTAGTAAAATATAAAAATTCCCTAGCACAGTACCATAAAAAAATGGTTAAACCATAAACCCATACCCATCTTTATGATAGTTTACTTCCTGTTGGATTGTTCTTCATTGTTTCAAGTTGGAAGACTATGTAGCAACATCCAACTTGCTGAGGTCTGAATCAAAGAACCTTTGGGTACACTTATTTTAAGTTTGTAACTTTGATGCAGTGAGCTCCAAATCTCGATATTTTTATATTACCTAAACATGATAATAAAGTTAATACCATCACCTTATCCCAACGAATGCCTTTGTTTAAAACCACATCATCCTTTCCTCTACCAAATTGTCATTGATTTGTTTACTACATGCGAAGAAAACTTTCAAAAAAGCTGATTTATCAAATTCTTAAACTAAATCTACGCTCCTACCACGATTATTTAGATGTAATAAATAGTAAAGTCAACAATTTTTAGTATTGACGTTGGCAAGCATTTTTGAACGAAATGATTTTTTACCATTCACTAATTAGAAAATGTGGTTCTGCACCTTTATTTTAGGGAACACTTTGCTTCCCGGCGTGAGAAAAAGTACTTTGTCTCCTGGCGAGAGGTACTACCGAGCGATCCAAGTTTTTCTATCAAGTGAGTCATGACCTTAAAAACGTATGTCTTATTATTNNTTGTTTTTAATTAATAAATGACACCTGTGAGACAAATTAATAATAAGACATACGTTTTTAATACCATAACCCACTTGATAGAAGGACTGGATCGCTCGGTAGTTATTTATATACCAAGGGGGTAAAGTACATCATATCCTCTCGAGGGTGAAGTTTATTGTCCGACGCATAGCGGAGGAAATGGTACTTTGCTCCAGCGGGAATTTCAATTATTAATTTACTATTTCCAGTAAGTAACAGATTCAACCGTTTTTACTATCTTTACCAAGTTCCAAATTCCCGTAATCCTGTATGTCAATATTCGAGAGCCGCTCACTCGTTACATGGTGCGCATGCAGGTCTAAGGTTAGATTGGTCAATGAAATGACCCGTCGACGAAGTCATCCTTATCCATTTCCTCCTTTGGGGGTGATTAATGCTTGGACGCGTAGCGTGATCACCCATGATTAAAAATAATACTCATTATTCTCTTGACATATAAATAATTTTTAACAGCATTAATGTCACATTAAAATAAGTATTCCCCACTGGTTACGAAGAGTATTTAAAAGTAAAAATATGTATGTATATAAATATATAATAAATATAATACTTTTTCTCCAAACTAGAATTTGAAATTATCTCCTGTCCCAGGTAAAAGAAATTAATAAGACAATAACAAACTTTATTAAATATTTACAATTCTGTGGGTTTTATAAAATTATAAAATATAACACAATTTTTATAAAATATAAAATGAAAATTTGCACAACTTGCAATTATTAAATTTAAATCACAGAAAATATAAATTTTCTAAACAGTACAATAAACTGGTATGGTATGTTCAGCCAAGAAAAATTACTTGCCTATGGAACGAGTGCATGCTCAGGTCGAGTATTACGTAGCCATGAATACTGTAGTTAGTTTGGCTTAGTCTCAAAACGTCAAATTAGACTTGCTTTAAGCTGATGAGATTTGTAATTGTGGACAGGCCGTTCAACTGACAAAACTCTCTTGAGTCAAATAAGGTGAACTGTGATTTAGCTTCACGATTCCCTGTATCTGAGCGCATATCCAACAATTCTATAAATTGTCTTATAAATTAGTAACAACAAATTCAAACGCTCGTTAACTTAATCCTTCAAACATTGTGTAGTAACAATAGGACATGACATCTCTAAAGCTTGATCTAAGATGGTATAGTTCTTTCAATGAACAAATCAATACTTAAATATATAATATTAAAATGATTGATATTATTGTAATATTTTCCATCAAGATTAATGTTGGATTTCCAGGTCTACCAGATTAACACAAATAAATTACTTCCAGTTACTACTCGATGCGACAATGTTTGTTACCAGTAT
>QDEB01039843.1:0-11110 GCA_004193795.1 Asbolus verrucosus | reverse complement strand
TAAATAAATTAAATCAATTTCAAAGATCCACACAAATCAAAGATCCACCGAGTATAAAGATCCACAGGCTCCGACTTCCAGGCTTTGTTTTTGAACACACGTTAGTAATTGTTGTTTGGTAAATGAATTCGAAGACAGTAAGCTAGGAGAATGTATTTTTTAGACTGCTTTGTAATCAAAATTACATTTTATTCTGAAAATACCAACAGAAATAAAATATTGGAAGCTGATATTTGACATTTCTTCAAGAGTTTGACTTGTATTTTTTCCTTTTTTTCTTTTTCTTCGTTATATTCCTCAACAGTTTTATTTTTATCCTTTTTATTTTGTTCATCTTCTGTAACTTCACCAATTTCTTCTACATATACTGATATATAGTATAATAAGTACCACTCTTCAAGTTTTTCTTCTTCTGCTCTTTTAGTTACCTTTTGCTTCTCGAAGAATAATAACAATAACAATAACAACAACTTTGGTTTCTTTACAATAAGTTAAGTAATGATCGAAACCTAGTAATTTACTTGGCCCTGTTGCCGATTGGAGTATGAATATAAAGGCACGACCTACATTGATTTTATTAACCATGGTTTTTTTATTGTACCTAAGGCAGTTTATCCTTGAAATCGTAGATACGCGACAGTTGGCAACAGAGTATAGTATTTCACCGAATACTGAAATTAAATTGTGAATACAATCAGATTTTTAATCAACGAATGCGTTGAAATTAACTGGCATCTTCTTATTTTCTTGCTTTCTATAACATACTTTCATTTCAATTTTGTTACATGGTCTCCAGAATTCAATGCGATGTGTGCCACGTCCTGTAAAGAATATCGGGCTTTAAAAAAGATTTGATAGCAGATATAGAAACGTATTCAGATGCAGAAAGAAACCAAAGTAGGTAGTAAAGATTATAAAAAAAAATGTGTAAATGAAAACGTTTCGTAAGACGTTAACCTGTAATTCTGTGCTGTAGTAACAATGGAGATGATACAAGCAGAAGTGGCCCTACTGTTAATATAAAAATTCCAATTGTTATGCAGCAGTTTATATAAACTTTTCCGAACCCGGCTAAGTCGGGAAGTTTTTAATTTACTTTGTGTTGTGCGTAATATTTCCACTGAAAATCCTCAGGAGAGACCCAACAAAGCGTCGTTTTCAAAGGAATGGAGAAGGATCCTGGTGAGGTATAGAACATGAATGCATATGAATATCAAGTAATCTGACAAACACAACCGACTCAACTTACACAATGCGTGTAATTGGCTGAACGTTGCTTTTGGAACAGACTAGAGAAATAATTTCTTGCACCGGCTTGTGTCTGATCTAAAACCTTATCAGCTTTCATATATGCACAGCATTACCACTTCAATGGCGCACAATGGTTCAATCTACTTCGCGCCACGACGCTCCCTCGGCATTTTCATACATGCCATTTTAATTGGTTCACGAAAAACTTGGTACGCCGTTTGAACGCAACAATTATGTTTTGCGTATCAGCGTCGAAAAGGCATGCAGAATAACATTTCTAGCGATTTTCGACGATGTGATTATCTTGGTACTTTATGACTTTTCAGCTCGTTCCGTTTGTGATACTGATTTCGTTTCGGAAAACATCTACGATCAAATTTTCCTAATGGTAAATTTTGCAGTTAACTAAGCTAATTGTTAGGGCTGCGCTAATCGTCGCATTATCTGCCAGTGAAAGCTCAAAAAGCCAACTTCAATGTAGTTAAGCGATAATTGCTTTCCGCAGATCATTCCAGCTCATAATTATTATTACGTTGTTCGATTACAAACATAAAATACCAAGTTAACAAGGGATTTTTTAATAAAACAATTACAAATAGAAAATCTTTCATTCTAGCTTTAGGTATTTTACTTATCAAAAAACGGCAACGAATTGAACTATAATAACAAGGGTATCTTTAAAAAGAATTCAATATAGAGACGCAGTTTAAAAATATGACTATTATGAATGAGGTCGCGGAAATCGCATTTGCATTACTTTTTTTTTAAATCTCCTCTATTTTCAGGCACATAATTTTGACAACTGTCAAATATATCCTTACCTCTGCTTTCATTACATGCGTAATAATTACAATTAATTTTTTTTTACTAACTCACGTAAACTTGCTTTTCTTGATTGCTTTTCATCATCCGTAAAAAATACAGAATTTGTGAGTCAGTCCGCTCTAAACTTTTTAGCATCGTAATGCAGACAAAGAAAAATTGAAGTATTATTTTTAAAATTTTGAACATTTATTGAAGCATAATGTAATTTTCTCAACGTACTTTATCAATATATTTGGTCCCTTGGAGTTTCAAATAATTGTAAATTTAATTCGTCAAAGAAATACATTTTCTATAATCTAGGAAAATTTATAGTTCTTTAAACCATCATTATTTTAAAAAAGTAAAGACAGACAGACAAAGACTGCATTTCGTAATTCCGGTGACAACAAGAGTTAGCTTATATTAACAAGTTAAATAGGGAAAAACTGAAATACTGGTTAATACTTAAGTTCTTCTATATTAGTAATTTATTTTATAGTTTACAGCACCATAAACTTCATACAATGACTGAATTTTCTTGTGAAATTGTCTCGTTTCAGCAACGGTTGAAACAATTTCAATGAAACTTGAGATTTTCACTCACATTGTTGAATCCAAAACTTTGACTCTTTTGTTGTCGATTCTAAGATGACGAATTGTATTTAATCCACTTACATATAACGGCGCAGTTCGAAATATTGAAAAACAATTATATTGACAAATAAAAAAATGCTCTACTTGTTAATACGTATACCAGGTAATTTGTTAGTATTTTGATCTGTCGACCTTTTTGGACTTCAGTTAGTAAATAAATAATTATATAGTCTGACCACAATAAGATTGCCTTAACTCAGCCCATACCTAAACCAATCGCAGTGAAATTGATTACGTTGCACCATATGATCAAATAAATTTTAGATAAGGGCGACTGTGGTAAACAAAAGTATAAGTGTGCGTGTGACTTGGTTTGATGCAAACAACTGAATTATTTTGACATTTTATTTGTCAATAGAAAATTTTATCACAATGAAAATGAATGATGATTGTTTCTAAAACCAACATTTTTTATCATAACACTTAACACTTCTGTCCTGTCCAAAATTCTTCGTGGTGTTTCTAACTAAATTCAAAAAATCTGCCTCCAGAAAAACCATATCTTCAAACTTTTACGGAAACTCCTGAAGACAAGCGTTAGAACTGTATCTCCATTGGCCATTTTCAGTAACCCCATTTCGAAAATAAGATGTAGTGACAGAAATATTCTGTGCTAAAAACCATTTTCAGTTGTTGTATAGGAAAGATTCCATTGAAGAATGTCAAATGTCACAATATGAATCAAACCAAAACACACCCAAACTTAAACTTTTGTTTTCCACAGCCGCCCCTTATCTAAAATTTATTTGATCGTAGGGCATAATAAATAATAATCAATAATTCTGACACTGGTTGACAAGAAAATATATCAGTCAATAGAAACAATTAACAGAAATGATTTTTTTTTTATGGAAATGGATTTGTTTTTTATTTTTCTGTCCGATTAAACAGTGCCAATACTTTATTTATTATTGTGTAAATATCAAATATTTACTCGTAAATTGATGTTGGTAAACCTTGTATCAATACAATAAAAACAGTTTATCGCGTAAAATCGACTACAAGTGTGCCTATCATTTATATAAGCAGTACAACTTGACTCACGTAGCTAGAATTACTTATAGAATTGAAATGAGGTATATATACCTAGGACTTTCTTTTTGTGGCAATAGATATTTTCAACAGTCTTTTGTTCTTGCGTGTGGAGATAAAATAACGATTTATTTACATGTTACCTCAGGCTTATCGACTTAGAGGTTAAAATCGAACAAACTTAAATGATGCATTAGAATTTTCAATCTTATTCTCATCACAGGAAAAGAGATTGGCAACAGTTTTTATTTTTCAAACATTAGTAATATTTTGGGAAAAGAAATAACAATGTTTGAATGAAAAGTTTATCCTTGTATGGAACAAAAATTAGCTAAGAGTACGGTGAACAAAAACGGTGCCAACAAAAAGGAATTTTTAATGTTTTGTTATCTCAATAAGATTAAAGGCTCAAAGTGAGATGATAGACATATGGTGTTAAATTATAATAATCAAAACGAAAATGGAAAGTAATTTTTGTAAAAATTTCCATGTGACAGCCAAATTAAGGTTTCAAACGATTATTTTTTCATAATGAGGTCATAAAAATTAATTATACACACAAATTCATTAGAGTGAACTTCGTCCTTGCAGCAATATTTTTATTTATTTTTTTTAACTCACCACCATCCAGCACGACCTTTAAGCCGAATATCTACATATAATCACGGATATTGCTATCAATAGATGATACTTCAACATAATTACCGCCATCTCGCCACATTATAATTCTTATATAACGTATGCCATCATCAGTGTTTAATACCTGATCAATGTTAAGGAATTTTCTGACTATGACATGTATAAAAGTAACGCTTTCTAAACTTTAACCAATTAAATTCTCATTTAAATTTAAGGTGTTTATGTTACTAATTAGGGATTTGGATACTATACATGTGGCTGCAATAATTAACGGTTACATTGAAATTTTTTCCAGATTCTACGAATTTTTGATTGCAACAGTAAGTTGTGAATATTCGCCAGAGTTTGTATTGTAAGTTTGTAACAAATTGTGTGAATTTGGCACTATAATATATGCTTGCCGGTTCTGTCTGCCAAATAAAATGATATCAGGTCTATTGCCGACAATATGTATGTTTGTTAAAATGGTTTTGTCCCAATACAGTCTACAGCTATTATTTTCTAAATATCTACTTGGTGTCTATTGGTAGCACAGCTTATGATCTTGTTTTAGATTGTAGATGTTTTATGTAATATATATTATATCTTAGTCATTCCAACAATATTTCGTTGCTCCTACTCTGTTTCCACTAACAGTACCATTGATATTCTATAATACACTTTTTTCAAATAAAAAAAAATGAATAGAAATTATTTCAGAGACTATTACTTTCATGGATTTGAATTTGAATTTAAACAAACTATTAGTATAATTATTTTACCATGAAATCTCATTTATGAATTATTAATAAAAGTCGGGGAACCAGTACAACTAGGAGATTTTAATGCATTTCAGTTACCATGGGTGTTAGAACTTCACAGGACAAAGCCATGCCTTCCGTATGAAACAACAGGCAATAAAAAAGGTCGGGCTTACCATCTCTCTATAAATTTTTCGAAAAATGACGAACAAGCGTTTCGCTAAAATCCCTAGTTAATAATGAAGATAAAAGGCGAAGTTGAGAGGTTAATGGCTTTTTGAGAGGTTAATCGCTTTCAAACGAGAGGGAGGGTTATTCGAAACGTCTCCGAAATCAAACTTGCACATTTGACATTGCGGAGCAGAATCGGAGTATGGTATGTTCGAGTTTCACGGCGAAGAAGCAAAGGGCATCTGTCAACGTTTTAGCGGAGAATGCGTCTGTAAAGCCACACGTAGAGGTGATGTGGGCACGAGGCTCCCGCATATGCTTACGGTCTAAAATCCTTTGTTTCTACGTTGACGAAGTGTTCCCACACTAACAGCAAAGCAACGTAAAGTGCATACAATTCCAAACCTTATTCCTGTTAAATATAGAGAGCTTTGCAAGCGTCCTGGCGCATTGCGGTACCGTTTCGACCTCGACAAGAGCTGCAGCTTTCGCTTTAGAAGCGTTGTTTAATTTTTGTCCGACCGACGATTACCGAATCAGTTCGACTTTTTGTTGCGTTGTCTTAAAACGTCAATGAAAATGAAGGGGATGTAAATAGTCTCTTAGAGTTCTTCGCTTCGAGCCGTCATTCTGCGGAATTACTACACCATACAATTTTGTTCCACACTTCCTTACATTAGTGTAATTGCCTTTGTCACATTGTTTATTTCGAGATTGCTGTGCTTGCGAAAAGCTCAATTTTTCTAACATAAACATCATTTTTATTTTATGTTTCTTCCAGAATTGGATGCCACACGCGAAATTTATGCGCAAAAAATGAACGTTTTTCCTGAGAAAATAATACACTATAAAACCTCTTCAATTCTTTTTTATTGATTTTTGCCCGAAATAACTCTATCTGTCTTCCCTAATAAAGTATATTTCATATAGAATTTTATTTAAATTGAAACTGACATTTCTGCGAAAGCTTAAAATTTTTAGGTAACTTTGGGTTGACCGCCTTTCTTGTATTCTTTGTTTCATAATGATGTTTGCTCTTCCGTGCTTCTTATTTGTTCGCGAAGTTTACTTAATTCGGTTAATTGGTTACAATCTATGTACTTTTCCAGTTTAGCAAATTGTAAAATCACATTCTTCAAATTGATTTAGTCTCGCTCCCGGAAAAATTTCACGAAGACATTTGTTGTCCGTTATTCCACAAAATTTTTAGCAAAATTGTGATTTCTTTCACACACATTTGCGACGAAACTATTTATTTTACAGTACGACACCGCATTTGTCGCAGAATAAACTGCATTGATCTAGCTCGCTTTTCTCATAAATTCTGATGTTTGCAACTCTGCAGGGTGCAATGTTATATGCGCTTTCCAAAGTGAATTTAACCTAAGATAGATATCACATCAGTTTATGATAATATAGTATTTTTCACGATTTCATACTTTCGGTAGACTTGCAAAATTCGAATACAGTGCTACTAACTTTACGAAAAAAAAAAACTGTTAAGATCATCACAAACAGCGTTTTATGCAAATTAATTACTACGCTAAAAAAAATCTTGACGAAGGAGTTCTTCCTCGTGACCATTCTAATCTTTCACAAAATTTTTAATTTAAGAGTTCAGAATTAAAATAATCTAATCTGTATTTACAGAGAAATTTTGTAGTATCTTTACAATGAATACACAAAACCTCAAAAGCAATTAATGAAAAGCTCCATATATTCCAATAAAAATTCCAATACTAATTTTAATTTCTCCGTAATATGATCTCCAAACAAAATTTTGTTTTGTTTGGTTAAATAATTTCCAAAATATCATAATTTAACTCTTCTAAAATCAAACATGAAATCTCGAGTTCTTAAACAGCAACTTTTAATGGGAAGAAAAATGAAAATATTTACTTGAAATTTTGAGCTTTTACCAAGGTTAAAATAATGTAACTAATTCTGTTGAAAGAAGATATTTAACTATCTACATTTATTTCAAAGTTACAACACCATAAACAAATAACTTCCAACTTACCAGTATTGCCTCACGGGTATAATGTATTTCAGATAAGCCAGTTTATCGCTTGAGTACTCATTCATAATTATAATTAAGTTAGTGTAGTTCTTAGTTTCAATACTGCACGCAATTCCTTCCAACAAATCATGAAAAATTGAGTCGCATTATTTCGATTATAGTTAATTTATAAAAAGATTGTAATTGGAATTTAAATAATTTTTGCTGGTTCCTTCCTAATATTTTGTTTATACAGTCAAGTTTAAATAATAATTTCAACGTCACAAATAAAGTAACGTTCTCCAGGTGATTTCATAAAAATCCCCGTCTATCATATCTTTTATTCCCTTTATAAGCCTGGAATTCCCTTAACAAATTATACAATTTTTGCAGTGGCTGAATAATAATTTTATTCTAAACAAAAAACGAATAAATTAATATACGTAACGGTCTCGGCATATCAAAGGTCAAAATCTCAATTTTTAATTTCGTACTAGATTACATCGTTCTTTTTCCACAAAAAAATATTTATTTATTAGGTAATTGAATTATTAATTTAGATTTGTTTATTACTCATCTGACGAAATCAAAATCAATGACGGAATTTTATAATTTGATAAGGTTGTTGCGTTTCTCGTTTCTTACTTACATCCATTTTCACTGACTAATTAATATAAAATAACGAAGATAATTGTTTCACTTTCTCTTCTATCATGCCCTTTTTTAAACTCCATAAGTGTTTAAGTTCATAATCTAATAACGTTACTTTAACGTAACTGTTCCCCTTATTCGTACTTTCAATTAATCTAAAATTTTTTCAATATCCGCAATGTTACTGAATTGAATTGAGTTTCTCAAACGTTTTACTCTTAGCCTTTTTCCTGCTCCCTATTCCTCCTATTCTTTGATTCATTAATTGTGAGCGACTAATTATCTGTTTTAATACAGGTTTACTATTATTTGTTTACGAAGGTTTATTATCTCTAATAATGTTTCGAACTATTAATTGTGTAAAGTTGGGCCATTATACAAAGGTCTCGGTTGGTTCTTCAGTTTATGCGGGTCATTATTAATATTATCATTACCATTATTCTCCCGGGTCAAATTCGTGCTTATATGACGATTAAGAGCAAGTAATATTAATGAATGCATAAAACATTAAAACATATTTCCACCAGACCAGTTCCACTTTACATATGCATCTGAAATTTTCTTGATGGAAATGTAATTGTTGCCGCACAAAATTTCAAATGAAGTTGTAAATTTACATTAGCTATTAATTTCGTTGATCATAAATATTCGACGAGCAGCTTTTTCTTGTTTGAAGTCCGAAAAAAAAATGAAGAATTTATCAGAAGTGCGTTCAAGATTTATGAAAGCTCTGGAATAAAGTGTGTTGCGTCAGGAGAGTACCATTTTAAGCGAAATAAATAATAAATAACTTTCTCGATGCTGTTCTTATTTTATATGCCGAGTTCAAAACTTTATTGTTTTACCATATGTATCGATTTATCCTTCTTTAAATCACCACTGCCTACGCTTCGCTAGATATTACTCTTTAAGCCATATTTTTCATTTGCATTGTCCCTGAATTAACAAGTTATTTTTTCTTGGTAAAATCTTTATCTTTGCAGATGGAGAAATAAAATATTTATGAACACCAGTCAGTACTCATTTCCTTGCTGACGAAATTAAATGAAAATTATACGACGTGAGCAATGGATAATAACAATTGGATCTTTATGAAAGCTTCGTATCGAGTTATCGGCTATCGTAATTCTCAAAGAGTGTATTTTAATAGTATTTTAAATATTTATGAAAGGGTAAATGAATTACTGTTGTTTTAATATTGAGTTGCACATAAAATTAAAATTGCCAATTTGCTTTATGCTTCTAAACGAAGATTTCAGTTATTCAAGCGGAATTTCAGTTAATAGATGAGGTGCTAAAGAATATTAATCGCAGTTTGTTATATCAGATGAAACATGTAAATTTTAGGCGAAGTTAATGAAGAGAAATACTTATTATTTAGAATTCCTTCCCCTAAAGTAGCTCAATCTAACTTTATTATGTTTTCGGAAAGAATGCCTTCCTTTGAAGAAAGGTAAAGAACTAGTAATTTTTTCGAAAAAATAAAGTTATTGTATAAGAAATATATTAATTAAACTATACCATTAAATTAACTGCTTCTGTTTGTAATATAATGAAATGAAGTGTATACCGACATTTGCACTTAATGCAATTACTTCATGCATTATGCAGATAAATAATAATAATTAATTAAGGAGCAGTAAACTTTCAAAACAAGTTGGGTTTATACTGAAGATTTTAAAATACCAGGAAGAACTGTAATTCAGAATTTTATTAAAGCTGAAGCAAACTAAATGTAAATGAATGCAATCATAAATGGGGGGATAACTCTCTAAGTAGTAACTGAATGTACTTAAAGATACCCCTTTAATAGGCATATCTTGCAGTTTTTGGTGAAGTATTACATTCTCTTAAAATAAGTCAGCCAATGTATAAAATATCCTATTTTCCTCTTTTCTATGAATAGAGTATGGTTTAAAATTCTAAAACAACCTACTATTAAAAAAAATGTGTCACAAAAAGAATAATTTTTAAATCATTATTACATACAATTTTGCAAAATTTACAACAGATTTCAATTTGCTGATTTATTGTTACAATTATTGTGAAAGCTCAAGAAAATTTGTTATTCTACTAAAAAACTCATTCAGTAAATAACGTTTCCAATACTGGTTTTGCCCTTTGGTTTTTATATTAATAACAATTTTATAACCTGCTTGTAATAAAAGTTAAATCAATAAGATCTTGTAGTAGGTCAATTTCGCAAACAAAAAAATTAAACTGTATCTGGCAACCTTATTTTTTACTCCGTGACATAAATTTGATAATACATCCCTAATGGAGTTGTCCCCACGTCCACTGAATCATACCTCACAAGTTTGATAAAACCTTCGATAAAAATTTTTAATAAATCACTAGATCAGAAGTTTAGAAGAAAAGTTACATTATTTATAGCGAATAGAAACAAAAAGCAGATGTATATAATTACAGATGCATGTAATCCTGCACCACTAGAACATAGGTTGTGAATGAATTTTTCAGTATCAGGCTCAATGTCTGTAATGAATTTGTTCGAAATAGATGATTCTTCTGGTACACCTCAAGCTTCTTACTTGGGTCCGTCATTGTTTTATTTTATGATTAAAATCTAAACCAGTTATTTAAATTTTCAGAAATTTTACTCTTTGTTGACAATCTTAAAATATTTCCTAATATGATTTCTAAATCTCACTCGCTTGACCTGCGAAGTGATTTAATTAATGCCTTCAAGTTTTCAAAAGCCCAAATCAGTTCATTTTTCCAGAAAAACTGTTAAGTATTTTTCAGTAATTTGGTCTTCTCTAACCTAACTTATTGAAAAAGCCTAATGAAAATTTGATCGGTACATAACATACGTAGCTTAAAGTTCACTGGTACTGGTCTGTGTTTCATTAAGGATTTCACAGGAAGTTAGTTGTTCAATTACTTCTCAAGTTTAAACAGACACATCAAAGATATAATAGTATATTATAAACCAAGGTAGAGAAGACGATGATTACAGCTGAGGCACCAAGATTAAATCTCGAGCCGTGGCGAGGGATTTAAGATTGCGAAGCTATAATAGTCTTCTCTACCGTGGTTTATATACTATTTTTTCCGCTACTAGTAACTCAAATCATTTTTTTCTTCTATTTTACCGAGAACCAAAACATCATCACAAAAATCGAGTAGTACGAGTAGGTAGCCTGCA
>QDEB01039835.1:11013-24107 GCA_004193795.1 Asbolus verrucosus | reverse complement strand
CATTATTTCACAACACGTTGGTGAAGTTTGTACAAGTCTGGCATTTAAACTGGCCATTATTGGGTGGGAGCTTCCTCGACTACAAATTAATACTGCTGCTGTGGCTAAATTATGCAAATTAATGAGGTATTTAAACAGATGTTCAAGAAACTGCTCCCAGTGTGGGAGTTCCAAGTGCAATGATATAACGGTTCAATTGATTCTTATTCATTTGGATTCCCTTAAATCATCACACTGTCTATTTTACAGGAAATAATCAAAAAAATGGTTTAATTTTTTAACTGGCTGCTGAAACGTTCAGACGTTCTATAAACCCAAGACTCAGATTAGTATAATCTTCGCATGCACAAACCGAAGAAGCATCATCAATTAACACTTTCCCATTTAAAAAACAAATTTGAGTTTCATTTATCATCTCACCTTGGAAAATTCCTTGTTAATAACCATAAAAATTATATTAATTTAGAAATGATTTTTCCACCAACAACACAATTCCATTAAGCTCAATTATAGTTTTCTTTATCATTATTTTAAATTAATGTTAATGTCTAATCCATGGTTACAAAAACCGATACAAGATTGATAAAGGCTTATTTATCGCTGCACTGAACTTTGATGTTTTAGGTAGTTAAATTAGGCTCTGAGTGGTGGTTCTTCAAAAATTCCAGATATTCCATAACACAAAAAGCAGCAAGTGATGATTTTTAAATGAGAAAATACACAAAAACGTGACTGATATTTCTCATTTTTGCATTTTTTTCCCAAAATTTCGTCATAATAACTTCAATATAACTAGAGTTGTAATTTCGACGTACTCTACATGGCATAAATATTAACTCCTTTTATTACTGCATGGCTCACAGTGACTGAAAAAACTTCCATTTATTTGGAATTTTAATGAATTCAATCGTTTATTTGAATGAATGATAAATATTTTATACGAATTAATCCAGAGAGTTTAAAAATTATTTATTTTAACGCGATTAGAACAATACACGCTAACTGAGGCAGTATTGTGGTTTCTCTTACAGCGGTTGTCTTCTGTATATCCTGAAGTTTCTGAAACCGCATTTAATAAAGGGCGTAGGTATCTTGATGATTTCTTATTGCGCTGAAAGTTACAACAAAGTGTAATTTTAGGGTATGCTTATAAAACTGGCACCGTGTATAACGACGCGTAAATAATACAAAAAATGCACAAAGAACCGTTTGTACGTTCAAGCCACTGCTTTACATCTTGTAAAAATTATTTAAAAAAACAACAATAATGAACTCATTCCGTTTAGGCACCATTACGAAACTTTTTGCGCCTTTCCCTTTAATATGTTTCATCTAACCCAAATGCTCCAAATTTTATCAAAGTGCTGCTTGTAGTGATCCACGAAATCTTTTTTGTTTTTAATTTTTCATGCTTCTGCATATTGCTGCAAATAAGTGTTAATAAAATTATCATAAAACCGAAGAGATCTTGCACATTATGTGCAATAATTATCGTGGAAAGGTGTACCGACAGCTACGGTGAAGTAGGTTTTAGTTAATAACCGCGAATAAATATTTATCTAAACAATAAATCAACAATGGAATAGTTATTTGTAATTAAGTATTGGCGCCTATTATACGTGATTGCATAATTAAAAACAATGATTTGTTGGCGAGGTTGGTGCGATTGTTGTCAATAATTATATACGCTCTGACGGCAGTAATTTAAAGAGATATATTTAATTTCATTCATCACAAAGAAACAGTGTAATTTATGAAAATTAAAAGGAAAAACTTGCAGTTAATGTAATTACTCAATTATTGGGTGGACGTTTTAATCATCGAACGGCTTTAAATGTCGGTTTGGGTGGTCCTTAAAAATATTCGATGGAATAATTGAGATGTCGAGGTTAATAAGTAAATTACTGAAGCCGCATTATACAACCAGTTTTGTGGTAAAAATAGGGCAGAAATCTTTTTGTTACATCAGAGATGGTCGCTAGAGTGAGTACAAAGTCCTGACAATTAAAGATTCGGCAATAAGCCAGTTAATAAGCTAAAATTGTCAGAAAAAACACGACGGGCTCCTCACTTCAATTGTTTAGTGTTTATCATCATCTATTTGAATGTACATACTTAAAAGCTGTTTTTGTATACACATATGTAAAGGTATAAAAGTTTCGATACCATTAAATCATTAAATTATCGAAAGTGGGCGTTATACAAGGTTAGGAGTTTAAGCGCCTTCCACAGTTGTTCCAAACTTTTTTGAAAATTTACATGTGCCCTCGAGATAGAAAGAAAAACTTAGTAGGATAATAAGTACCTAACATTTCAACAAAACACAAAAAAATAACCAACAAAAAAAGGTATTTAAATATTTGAAAGTTCTGTTGTCTAATATAAGCTTGGCTTCCCTCATTTTAGTTATTTTATGATTTTAAAAGGAAAATATATAAAAAAAAATGTTTTTTTAATGTTTAAGATCAAGAGATTCGGTACGCAAATGCTGACCTCCGGTGTTCTACACATATTCAATAATAAATATGGACAGTAAGAACATTATTTTAATTATTTCCGAAAATACTTTCATTTTTTTTAACAAATTGAACGAAAATGTCCGACTCTGATTATCATANNATCGATCAAAATTAGTAACTGTTACTATTTTCGTTTCTCTTAATAAACATAATATGGATTTTGCATGTCCCCAAAATGAGAATATTTTTGTGAATATGACAGATTACAAATGCGTAGGTTTTTAAATGCAGTCACTGTATGTGACAGTTTATTAGATTCACATATTTTGAAAATTATTTAAGGAATCTAAACGAAATGTCATTCGTCATATGAACAGTATCGAATAGTTTTAACTACTGCAGATTCAGTAACTTCTAGATTTGATGGAGTGTATTGAACCGTCAACAAAGTTCTTTTTTTGTATTGAACTGTTTCTGTTGGTAAATTGTAAGAATAAAGGCTTTTTTTTTTTCGTTTTATTGTATCGTTATGAGAAAAAAGGTTCCATTGAAATATGCACATATAAAACTTAAAATAAAGAAGTCACAAGTCGCACAAAATCTTTAATGCATTCTTGTGAGTCATCGTATTCCTCTTTTTGGTGACATTCCAATCAAATGAATACTGACAAAATATTTGGGGATGATTTCTTACATTTTTCCAACGATAATATATAACTAAAACACTTTGAATGCGGAACGACTAGCCCTAGTTTTTTCGATACTGTGTTTGAAATTACCATCGTATCTATATTTGGTACAGTTTTATTTCCAACTCCAGAAATGATATTAGTTTGTATTCCCAGCCAATGCATAATTTTTAAATTTCTCTTACTTTAGAAATTACGACACACTCGCTGACAACACCGCTTCTTCAAAGAGGGCATATTCTAATTCGTAATCCTAACTAAAGATAAAAGTAAGTTTTTGATTAAATATGTAATTGGTATTTCGTTAAACAAGCGATACAAAAACATGATTGTACAATGGAAAATTTTAATTAATACACAATTCGCGTCCAATGTAATGATTCTACAAATATGTGTGATGTAACAAAAAGACTCAAAAATGTGTTTCAAATGGTCTAATTTAAGTGGCACTGGAATTGTTCGTCCTTTCCTGAATACAGCAAAAAATTGCTAGAAATTCTGATGTAATCACTATTCTCGCCAAAAGCTACGAAGTCACTTGGCAATTTAAGTTTATTAAGCATCAAAATTCATTATTGTATTTTGTATTGACAGTTGCACCATTTTTGTACATTTTGTTACTAAATTATGATATTAGCAAAACAATATCGATAGACATTATAATCCCCAACTTCTAATTCAAAACAGATAAAAACAAAGGTAAAGCTTCATTTACTTCAACGTATGTTCATCATTTTATTGTAAAATTTTTATTCTTTTTGTCGTTGTGCATCGGCAACAGGTGGGTCAACTATCTGAAATTNNGAGCTTTTTCAATCAGATTCTGATCAAATCACTCATTAAACTAAAACAATTAAAATGAAAAACGTGAGCAGTCTCCTCAAGACTAAAAATTTTATTCCACTGAATCTAAACAACAAGCCGCTAATTATATACCATTCTGACGTGAATATAGGGGGAACAAAATGAAATAATCAATATGAAACTAGAAAATACTGATTAAAAGAAATTAAGTGACCGGTACTTCACTGAATTTGCATATTTGACAACGGAATATTCGGCCTATTTGTAACTAAAAATACAAGNNTATCACAGTATTTAAACAATTAAAACTTCTTAAGGACAGCTCTAGATAAAAGAAATATGTTTCTGACTCAATGTTGGCTAAAAATAATCAATTTTTGTACTTGAACTGCTCAAATACATGTTCTGTTAATTGTCAAATGATGCAAGAATAAGGTTTAGTGTGTCAAGTGTCATTACTGTTCAATTTTGGATAAAACGTGCGAAAAAAGAACCGTTAATTATTATCGATGTCACTAAATAAAGAAGTCAATTACTGGCGTTTAAAAATAGCAGAAAAGACAGAACCTGATTCTCCGGTGGTTTGTCGGGGTGAAAACAAAGTGCTGCAGGTAAAGCACGAGTGGCAAAGTCAACTCGGGGCGTGTTTGAATACAGAGCTATTAGAGAGACTTAAGAGCCCTCCAGTTGTCTGCAGCTTGTGTACATCCCACTTAAAATAATCTGCATGGAATTAAGTCGCCCCCGCGATGTCGGCGAAGATTCCCGGCACATCTGAGTCCACTTTTTTAGGCCCCGATTCGACGCATCATTTAATTAGCTCCTCGAACACGGCCTGAAACTGGGAGTGAGCACGGCCCTGCGGTTTGCCGAAGTTCGATATTAAAGGTGTTATAAATTTGGAGGGCACAATGTGATGTCGCAGCAGCAGCGGCATGTTATCACTCTAACTTTTACACTCTTTAACTCTTTAGAGAATCATCAAGGCAGAAACTTTGGAATCAATATAACTAGCCAACCCCTGAAACACAATGAAAAAAACTATACGGAAAGTTATTAAAGTTGCACGACACATGTTAAGTGATAAAATGACGGTGGTGTGGTTCGTTCTGGATGTTACCCCGTCGCTGATGGGCCTGACGTGATTTATCGAATACTTTTAAGTTTGTGTAAACTTTTGCACATTCGTAGATTCCTAATCATATTTTCAACATTAAACAAGAAGACGCATCATCAGCGAAATCAAAATAATAAATTGGGGATAAATCTTTAAAGCTTCGGCTGCGACAAGACATTCTTCAAGACGAATGCTGCTCAAAATTAAATGCAGTCGGGATGACGAAAAAAATGACGGGAATGCCAAAAAAAACTCTAAAAATACGACAAACACGTTGCCAGTTGGTTATCGTTTTATTGTGACTGAAGAATGTCCTTCCGTTCTCGTTTCCGTCGTCGTTTAGTTTCCGCTCTTGCGTCATTGTGAAACCGTCTTTATCGTAAGTGGTTCGATGGCACTAACGCATCAACGAAAGTTTCTTTGCGTACGCTAATTGACTGTGATGATGGTGCTTAAACTAAAAATGACTTACAACTTTTGCCAGATCTTTTGTCTGATCTGTTGTACAGTCATGTCGTTTCATAAATACTTAACTATGTTATAAATTAGAATCTAGAATGACAAGAATTTTTGATGCCATCAATTTAATTGTCGATTCATCGATCTGATTTAAGTTGACACTGTTTAATCAATTTGCTCGTAACATCTAACAACTCTTCGAGTTAATTTTAGAACGGAGGATATTTGTAACAAATTTTCCTCGTGTTTATTGGGTTAGTCATTTGTTTATTTACAACAAAAACACAACGGTTCCATTAAATAAATGATTTCACAGAAATTAATAGCTATGTTGGTTTTGCTAAAGTGAATTTCTTGGTATAAACGAGTGCGGGTACTAACCTGTGACAAATTCCATCTAAATGGGCCCAAATGCGAAATAATTAATATGATGAAAACACCTACTTCCCGGGATTAATATCTCACCGAGTGGTGAATGTTTAAATACGGCCAATTTTCAATTTTTACCAACAAAAAGCAGCGCCAGTTTAAGTAATGAAGAGAGAAAACTTTGACAAAAAGGAAGTCATCCACATAATTGAAATTTAAATAGTGCCAATCATCGTTTTGATAAACGATATTTAACAAATTTCAGAAACTAATTAAGTGTTAGTTTTAAAACCACGACAAATAATAATCCCATAGAACTGTTTTAACTGACACACAAATCGTCAGCCACAGACCCCATATTGTATTAAGAAGCAGAAGACACGGGCATTTGTTTTTAGATGTTACTATGTCAAATTCACACAATTTGCTACAAACCTATAACACAAATATTTACTACTAATTAAATAAAAAATTGATAGAATCTTGAGAACATTTCGATGTCGCTAGTTATTTCAGCCACGGGTTAGTACCTCAATCTTTAATCAATAACATGAACATTTTTTCCTTATAAATGGACAGATAGAGAAACTCGATTTTCAATGCAAAAAAACTGTTAGATTAACAGTGAATTTATTTCATAACATTTAAACTACATTTATGAAGTGTTGGAAATTGTTAAAATATGGAACAAAGCGTAAACAATAATTAATCCAGTTAACGCGATGCACAAGACAAAAAAAATGTGGGAAAAATTCCAATAAGAAAACAGGTAACAGAAAAGAGACGAAAAAATAAAATTTAAAATGACTCAAAATTTACTATTAAAAAACAGCACCGTCTGAACACACTATTATATCGAAGCGAGTGGTGACAGATCTAATTAACTCGACGATTGAGTGAATTCTTATCTTAAAAGCTCTGACAAACGATGGTATCGAAGCAGAATATATTTCAATTATTACCAACGCATCTTTAAAAATAAAATTCTTTGCGGCATTTTTTGGCTATGTATTTAAATCACGGTTACCGAAACGATTACTTTGTGGAAATCGACTTTTTTTAAAGCCAAAGTAAGCTGTCAGGTTCACAACGGCTTTTCGTTGAATTTAACTTTTAAATGTTTAAGAAATCAGAAGAAGTTACGCACATTCTTGAAAGCCCTCGAGGATAATTTTACATTCTGCAATTATTATATAGACGTTAAAAAATACACACTTAAATATGTATACTTTATATCAGCAAGGTTTATGTGAAGTTCATGTTACATATTTGATACTTATGTCCATTATTAACTGTCGACTTGCTGCGAGTTATATGATTTAAAATCAGAATGGTAACCGAATGCCCCCCTTATTATTAGCAACCACGTATCACTTGTAATTTTTAGAATTCTATTGTGAGGCATGGTGTGAATGAAACTACTGCTCTAAATTGAACTTGTAAAAAAAACATTAAATGCAACGAGCGCAAAATTCATTAGTCGAAGATGAATATTTAAATTATGTTAGTCTCTAGTGACAACATAAAACATAATTTCACAATTTGTAGTCTCTACCACAGTAAAAACGGCAATTGAATCAACAGGAAACCGCGCCATTTTATTATGAATGATAAAAATGATTGAAGTAATGCATCATCAGGACGAAACACGCTAAAATAAATTCGCTGCATTTAATACAGCAAAATGAATCAATAAAATGTAATTTCAAATAACGATACAGATTGTTGTTACATTACATTGTTGTTACATTATATTTACTGTTTGGAATATTCTAATCCAATTAGCTTTTGATTGTAATGATGGTATTTACCTAAACATAGGGACTTGATAGCCTTAACCTTTGTAACCTGAGTATGAAGGAAATTGGTAAGAAATAAATGATGTAGAATCAAAGAATAATGTGTCTCCATTTAACGATATTACATAATATAAATAAGAAAAGTTGACAAAAATTGTTTTTGTATTTTGTCATCAATTTTTTTACATAATTACGCTCCGCTGCAGTAAATAAAAAGTTATGCAAAACGTACTTTAAATATTTAAAATATTTGTATTTGTATTTATTTATATATAATTAATTGAAAGAACTTACAAGACTTGCACAGATGATTCAACAAATTTTGAAATTTAGTACTTACATAGGTTAATTTCAAAAGAAAGTTATTTTTTCCAACACCTTTCTAATGCGCTAAATTTTGTTTAGCATATGGGTATCACTATGTACCCACAAGAAGAAATATTTCATAACTAATCTGTCGACACAGCCAAAATTTTTAATTTTCCGACAGAAAAATGTGATACAAATAAGTTCAAAAAAATATTTAAAATGGGAATTTATAAAAAAAATTGGTGGATTAGTTTCCAAAATATCCCTCTACTTTACTAGAGATTTTAAAATTCATTTTGATACAAATATGGAATCTGAGGTTATTTCCGTGAGCCAAAGCCTTGCCAACATGTAAGTTACTTTGGAAGGCAACTGTGCCGAATTATCAGCAGAGGGTACGCAATGTCGTAACCGAAGTTTTTAAAATTTTTGTTGCTTTTATTGCTTTATATGTTCAAAACTTATTGACAAATTTCACGGTCAAGTGATAATAAAATACGGATTGAGTCAATATTACGAACTTCTCGATATATTTTTAGCTCCTTGAAACATGGAAATATTTAAATTTTGACACTGTATACACTATTAGTATGACATATCAGAATTGCTGTAACAAGAGCTCAGTCCGAATAATCAGAATTCCTGAAATGCTGCATAATAAAAACGGCATATGATATACAACCGTTAAAGTAAGCAGTTAAGCCCAAAATCAGCACGTATGTCTCATGAAGTTTTAGCCTCGACTTTGGTACCAAATTTCCATTAATAATGCAGAAACAGCAAAGTAACAAACATGCAGATAGTTTACTTCAAACATCAAACAATGCACTTTAAAGCAATCGAAGTTGTGACTGGAATAATTTCGTCCATCCAGTGAAGTTTCAGCTGAAAAATTAATGATGCAGTCCGAATTGCACTCCCAGAATCCAATACTAACTAAATTTAGAGTTGTTAAGAAATTCATCCCGAAATAGTAATTATTAGAGGTTTAATAATAAAAAGGGGAAGTCAGTTTAAAATTAATCTTGGGAGAGTTAAGCAGACACGTGTTGAGTTGCAACAGTAATTGTTTAAAAACCGTTAAAGTAAATAGAACGTCTGCTTACGAAAGCAAGTTCCTTTCCGAGATTAGTAGTAAAATAGGTCAGTGGTTATTTTCTTGAAGAAGTGATAAAACAATGACTAGATTTGAAGACCGCAAAGGAAACACCGTCAAACCGCAATCGCTTTCCGTAATCAAAGGCATGGTTTGAGGTGATGCAAACTAAATGAGGAATAGCTCCAATTTGCATACTTTTACAAAACACCTGAGATGGAATTAATGTTAATGTCATAACGTTGTCAAATAATGACATCATCGCTTCGTCTTAATAATATTAGAATTAAATAAAATTTATTTGGAGGTAACTCGCTAAAAATATAAACAAATAAAGATAAACAACACTAATTTCATTCATCGAAATGCGCATAAATATTCATTCTTTTGGGATATCTGTCGCCGTTGCAAAACTTTTTTAAGTCACTTGGTTTACATGTACTCACATTCGACCAACAAGTGGTTGCCAAAAACTGTAAACTAGTTTTTGTTGGCAGCGCTTTTTCAGTTATTACTCAATTATACAGCGATCTGGGCAAGATCACGCGTAAACGATGATTAATCAGACGAAACTGAGATCACTTTTGAGTAGATTTAGTAATATTTTGCGAATAACAAAGTTTAGCTTAACCAAACGGTTGAAAGTTCTTAAATGGAAGCCTGACGATGAAACAAACGGCAAAAAAGCAGACAAATACGAACGTCTCTATCGATATGTCAGAATACAGGTAGAAGAATTTAAACCTGTATTTGTCGAGTAAATATTTGACACCCCCACATATTCGTATCTCAAACTAGAAAAACCAGCCATGTCGTGCAAAAGGCACTCATTTGTGTAGAAATTTAAAACAGGATCTTCGGTGAAACGCTGGAACAAAAAATCGTGGACCACCAATTAAGATTGTTAAAATGCTGTCGTGACGTTAAACAGATAATTAAACAATACAAGCAGACTGGAGACAGACAGTGTGTTATAATATTGTTCCGTATTTCGCCATCGTTGTTCCAGAAACACCAAATCCACCGTCTCACACGCCTTGCTTGTTTAACCTTATAAAACTGCTCCTTTTATTGTTCACATTAGAATGAATTTTCTTACAGCAAAAGTTAAGATTATTTCTATTTAAAAGAAGCTTCCTTTATATTCTTCATGAAAAGAGACTTCAGTTTTCTGAAAAATAGTGAATAATTTTGAAAAAATAATATTATTTTCGTCTTTCGAAAATTATTTTCTGGAGGACCGGGTATTAAGACAAAAAAAACCTGTACGTGAATTTACACACAACTTTCCTCGTTCGATTGGTCTGCAGTATACTGAATGATTTTAATCTTGAAACTTTACTTTGGATGGTATGTACTATCACTGTAGACCAAAAATATTTTTAGATGTCTGATTCTCACATTTAAATATTTTCTATTTTTCTATTCTAAACTGCAACAAATTCGCGGAATCAATTAAATAAACTAGAAAGGCTATAGTGATGTTAAACAACAATTACACAATGCAAGCTGACCGGAGACACCATGTAATAATGCAGTTCCGTGTTTCGCCATCGAACAGAAATTAAACATACATACATTATCTAAACCCCATCGAAGATGCAATTTTGTTAATGTTGTTACCAACTGAGCATTTTTGAAAAACCTGAAGTTATATTAGCTTTCACGGAAACTATATTCGCACAGGACACTTTACCAATTGTTCATTCACTTAACCATAACTGATGGGGTCCAGTTATTGAGACATAATTTTCAACATAAATGCTACATAAAACAGACAAGACTCAAAAGAACAGAAATTTCATTGAGTTACTTTAATGAAATTTGGTATGTAGACACAACTGAGCAAGAGGAGTAAAATTTCACTTTTTGAAAAATGGGCTACGAAAGCAAACCCAAGTAGAATAAACATATACAATAAACCTAGTTAAGAGATTCAAAAATAGAAGTAGCGTCGGAGTATAATCTGAAAATTGTTATTATAATTTAAAACTATTTTCTTCGTGTACTTTTTGATTTGGGATATAAATAAGATTGTTTTGAACTTTCATTTAAACATTCAACTTTTCTATATAAAAGTTAAGTACTTTGCCCACGTGACCGTTAATACTGTAATTATTAAATAGTAAAGTTTCCGTTATCAGTGTTACCATGACTAGTCAATTATGGCTGAATAATGCCTGAACGATTTCGGTAAAATCAATTACAGGGCCATTAGGACATTAAAAATTTATACGTATATTGTAATTTAAGAAAAAAGTTTGTGTATATTTAATAGAACAAATTTCTAAATTGCTGAGCATGTGAAAGCGTTTTAATGTCACGAAACGATGAAATGGCTCTCGACTGACAAAACTATTTAATGGGATGTCCCAAAATTGAACGACAATAAAAATAATATTTTTATTTCTCAACTTGATTAATAACATAATACAAAATATAATAATGACTATGAATAATTCAATATTATTTGCATACTTACCTAATAAAAACCACTTCAGGCTCATCAACAAGACAGATATAACTATAATGTCTTGTTTAGTGAAAATTTGAAAAATTAATATTCCTAGGCCGCACGCCATTCAAATCATAATTTCCGGATAATGATTTTCCTGTGTCATTTACTAATTAGGGATTATAAACAAAACTCACGCTTCTCCAACTGATCAGAAATTCTTGTATTATATCTTTTTTTAATGGGATATTTAATTGAAATATGGGGTATTCAAAGAATTTTTAGTTTAAAATTGAAAAATGTGGAATTTACGTTCTAGCACAAACCCCGAAATTGAGAAGCGGCAAAACTATATAATGAAACACAGCTAACTGCGATGTTAGAAACATTTAGAATAACCTGTATGTGAAGCTCTAAAGATAACTTTTTCCTTCAAGACATATACTACCACTACAAAATCGTATTTAGTCACATTAATAATTGTTGAAACCTTGTCACACCCGACGAACCTAAATAAGCTACATCCGCAATAAAAGAAGCCTTTTCGATTATTCATTGTAGTATTAGTCAAATTTATATTTAGAAGTTAACGAAATCATAAAAAGCATCCATTTATCTCTACAAATCAACGTCCCGCATAATTTAGATTTAATTTCAGCAATTAAACCAATGGAAAGGTGGTTACAATTCCAGCATTTGGGCTAATCAATACAATAAAAATGTCATCACTGTTCGTTAATAAATATTATAGAATTATATAACGAGAGAATGATTTTATGCGTTTAACTTGTCGCAAATATTTTGAGCTAGTTTTTGGAAAAAAAAAATGTTTAGTAATCCATCATCGGTAATAATCAACGGCAAACCGCTTAATCAAATCGAAACTCAAACTTGCTAAAGTTAGATTATATTATAAATAATTTTTGTATATACGAGGAGGTGAACGATCTGACCTAAAACGATGGCATAATGTTTAGACAGTAGTTTAGCGAATTTTACAATTATCACGTCTACACTTTCGCTGGTTTTATTTTAAATCGTTTCGTCTAGCACAATGGCACCTCGTAACTGTCTAAACAATTAAAAAAGTGCTAACTTTGATGTCAATACGCAACTAACAAGCTATGAAAATCCACTCGATGGTGAATATAATAATAAATTTTCCGTTCGGAAGAGCCGACGCCTTTTATTATTCATTTCAGTTTTACGGAGCGCGCTAATTGCGTGTGAAGTATGGTGGATGCGCCAGTTCTGCTTCCGGCAACGTATTTGTAAAACAAGATCAGCAAATGTGGATGGCCATTTGTTTAACGTTTTGAGACTACAAAAATAAGCTCGTGGCTGAGGGACGACGGTTCCAGTTTCAGTCCTGAAAGGATAAACAAACATCCTCCGAAAGAATAACAGCTCTCAACACTTAGCAGACACTCGCCTTGTCCACAAAGTTTGGCTTATACAGATTGATTAATTGGGGTAACTGGATATAAAACGGCTTCGGGCCAACTCGACAACTCCATTTTCATTCCTCTCGGAATTGT
>QDEB01039804.1:0-19223 GCA_004193795.1 Asbolus verrucosus | reverse complement strand
ATATATATATATATATATATAGCATCAAATCTGGAACTATTTATTTATTTCAACTCTGCCAATTAACCAGAAGTATGATGTTTAAATCGTTAATTAATAATTTAAAAATTCTGAATGTGAAGGAAAATGAATTAAACAAATTCCCGCTGACGAGGCTGGATGGTAATTACGTTGTTATATCTTTGTTAAAAACTTTGTAATAAAAATTTCCATGTTGAAATAAATTGTATCAGTACTTGATAGCTGTGAACTTTTTTGATTATCATCATGAATATATTATTTCCGGATGATTTGAAACTATTGAAAAAATATAATTTAGCTAAGAAATATTTTTCTGAAATTAACGTGACCTTTATGTAAAAGATACATCTGTATTATTATAAGAATAATTTATGGGGCTGCAAAGAAAAGAATAGCAAAATAAAATAACACAGAAATAAAAAGATCATATCTTTTTTGTTACCCAAATGCAATAAATAGACACTTTAGTAATTTATAACGAGAAAAACCTATCAAACTGTCTATTATTATTACTACCTTAATTGCATTAATTTAAAACTGCACTAATTTATTAAAATATAATCGTTATTCTTTAATTGTGGATTTTATTATTCAGTGGGCGGCAAAAGTATGGAATAAATTCATTAAAACCGAAATAAATTCTTTTTTGCAAAAATCCTCAGGCCCTTCAATTTTATTTCTTTTTAAGAAAAATTCAATTTCTTTTGAGAGCTTACATAAGAAAATTTTGGAAAGAAAACACGGTTGAACATGAGAAAATGTAAATTTGCTTATTATTCAAAATAAAATTAAAAATGATCTCAAGAAGTACTTAAAGTGAATTCTGTCAACAGTAAATTACAGTAGGTAATTAAATTAAGTGTGTTTACTTGTGGACAGTAAGCAAGTCAGTCTACAAAGTGTCCTAAAACGTTTTGAATTACTTCTTGAATAATTTGTCTAATTTCATCCCTAATGCAATTTTTAAGATTCTCGAGATTTTGTGGTCGGTTAATATAGACTTTAGATTTTAAGTATCCCCGTAAAAAGAAATCGAGAGGTGTAACATCTGCGGATCTTATTTGTCACTCTATCGGCCCACGCCTGCCAATTCATCTTCTAGGAAAAGTGTGATTAAATAATTATGAACAGCACAAGCATATTTTATTAGATGGATATTTCATTTTATATCCTTACTGCTTGGTTTCCTATGTTCAACTGTGTTTTCCCCAAAATTTTTTCGTGTAAAATATCAGAAATTTTAAGTTACCATTTTCACAACTAAATGATCTATCAAAACCACAACCACAAATGAGGGGTTATTATAAAAAAAAAAAAAAATGTCTATGATGTCATTAGTCAAAAACAAATGAAATTCAGAAATTGAATTTTGTATAAAAAGGTGTACTTTTAAGAAATAAATTTGACGCATCTGAGGATTTTTACGAAAAATAATTTATTTCGGTTTTAATGAATTTATTCCATACTTTTGCCATTCACTGTATACGTTGTTATAAATATTTCTAACATCGTAGTAACCTATGATTTATTATATACGTATAGATTTGCCGTCTCTAGATTTCTGGATTTTTGCTGGAATGTAGAATTAAAATTCTTAGTTTTTAGACAATCAATTTATCTTATAGAGGTATAGACGGCAAATTTCCATAGCACACTATAATTTGTAATAACCTGTACCATATCTTTGCAAATAAAAAAATTAAACACATTTTCTTCAAAAATTTTAAATTGTCCGTTCATACACTTAAATTTAAATATACAAAAACTAAATACGTAAACACTAAAGGATTCTGGTTTTTTATAGATATGTACGTGTATGCATTTGAAATAAAAATATATATTTTTATTAAAATTAAGCATATCAAAGACACTTTTTTACCGTTTTCACACTTGCTGTTTGTTAACTAAGCTGATCAATAAATTTAAATACTACATTACTAAGACATTAGCTAGCAACAGAAATGTTAACGATAATTTAAACGTAATGTGGGTTGATACTAGATCAAATTAAAATTTTTTTTTTATTTAAGTAAAGCATAGAATGGTATTCGAGGATTGCGTATTTATATGGGAATTTTTTGGTAAATCAAAGCACGGAATAATAATTTTGGAAAATTTTGCTACACTAGAAATTCTTGTTTAATTGTTTGTATTTAATAGTGGAGTGACATAGCGCTTTTGCATGTTTATTACATTGTATTACAAGCATTGCTTTTATGGCGCTGGCTCACAAACATTTTCTCTATTTGTCGACTTGAATAATTTTGCTTTAGACAATCAAAATGGGTAGTCTTTAATTGTTTCAAACAACAATATTTAACTCCTAACAAATGTTAATTGTGATTAAGAATTTCAGGCTCAAACAGAGACATGAGCAATTTGTTAGATTAAAAATAGTGAGAAGCAAATTTAATCATTCACCTCCAGACATTCTTCAATGTCTATTCCATCTGAAAATTACAACAAAGGCTATTTTTAGTAATAAAGTCAGTTATTGATATTATTTTATTTATTACACATATTCATTTAATTTATTACATTGTCTGAATAATATCGAAAAACGGTTTTCATTGTAACACAAGGGATCCATTATGCACAATGTAAAATTACGTTGAGATACAGCGTGTTCTCTTTGACACTAGTTTGTCATTTCAATTCTATAATCGATTCTAACTAGGTGAGTCAAGTTTCGCTACCTGTACAAATTTCAAGGGTTTGAAACCGATTTTACACCTGTACCAGAATTTTTAGACTTCACTTTGATTTCTGACGACAATGATGTAAGATTGTCAATCATTAATTATGGAATTATTTGATTTTAATTACGAAAGAGACCACCACTGTTAATTAAACTGTGAAGGATAGACTGTAAGGTGGGAGAATGTTTGAACATATATTACACTGTTTATACAAAGTGATTGGGCTCGGCAAAATAGCTTTAAAATTTTGTCTTGAAAGAATTCTAGAATAATCGAATTAAAATTAGGAAGCAGGGTTTACGAACGAAGTTTAAGTTGGCATAATTAAAAAATAAATTAAATTATCCAAAAACTCTTGCAGTAACATCATAAAACAAAAAAAAAATATCTTTGGAAGTTGCTGAATTTTTTATAAAGGATGCCGCGTTGAAAAGAAATTTTATAATGAAAGGTAATGTATTTTCTTTACGGATGGTGTAGTCACATTTAAACATCAGCAATTCTCTATAATCTGAAATTAAAATCCATACTTAAAAGTAAGATTAGACTGTTCCACTTGAAATTTTTCAGTTTTTGTATATTTCGCGAACTTGGTGACCTTGCGTAACCTTGTATCGCATGTTCAACATTAACAGACAAAAATAATCTACAGTATTTAGAAAAATATAACAGAAATATATAATGTGTTTCATTGAAACGAATGTAGGCTTAAAATGTTAATACTAAAAGTAATTTTAGAGTCTTGAAAATTTTTCGATAATAAAGTGGGTCATTTATTAAAAAAAAATATATTTTTTTTCCGCTCAGGTAATTTTGTAGTTGTCAGTCGACCTTAAACAATTTTTCACTTTGGGGCCCGAAATGAAGTCTTTTGATTCAGTGCGACTTTGCGATATCGATGTAGTTAGGCCACAGCTGTTCAGTTCGATTTATCATAAAGTATGCCAGGACGTAAGTGCAAATAGCGACGTATTAGGTGCCAAATATTTCCGAAGTAAATTTCTATCCGTTTGTGAGTATCTATACAATAAATTACTTAACTACATCGAATTTTTCTCGCAAATGTTCCTAGTTGCGATGTGTTTGTGTTACAGTTTCAGTGTCAAAAGTAAATCTTGCTACAAATAGACCAACCTATATGGATTTTACACAATTTATGCAGCATTTGTAATGTTTGCTACACCGTCTGTTGGGATTTTCTCCATCCTCAAAATCGATGTAGTCTGACATTAGGGCGCTACACATTCCGACCAGCAACAAACTAAACTGATCACCATGAAATTACTCACTTACACAAATGGTAATTGCTAATAAAATTTTACTACCTACACCACAATCGCGCGCTAGGTGCTCCGACATACCGAAATACTATGAAAGTCAAATGGCTCAAGAACCGATTGCTTTTATTAAAGATAATCTTTACAATTTATTCGTAAAATTTCATGAAAAGCTGTTAGTTTTATTAAAATATCGGGTCGCTGATAATGGTGGCTTTTACAGCACCCGGCGCATCCACCATAACCGTTACAACGTCTGACTACACATTTAGAATGAACTATTTTTGTTCATTGTGTTATTTAGATTGCACCTTGTATTGCCAGGTGTAAATCGCAGCTGGTGCACACGGGCTCTGTGCTCTTTGTTTTCACAATAAATATCTGTTGCCATTTTTCACCGAAATAAAATTTTAAATGAGGGTGGATGTGTATACATTAGATGCCGTGACGTGGAAAATGCATTTGTGGCTCCTAATTGATTGGTATTCTTAACCGCTTTCGGTATGTGATGACTGCAGTGTGAAATAAAAATGTGAGTATTATAACATCGCGACAATGCTTTCGTTACGGTCCTGGCTGTCGTGTTTTTTCACGGGTTGGTGTAATAACTAGCAATACATACAAGGCACGTAGTGGCCTGCGCTGCCGCCTCCATGGGGTGAGGCGGTGGGAGTTTGCCGCCTAATGTGATGTATTGTGGTTTGTATGTCACGTATGATATGTGTATCCTACCACCTAACCCACAAATCCTTTTTATCGCTTCCTACACTATTAAAATTACCTTAGTTGAATTTTTACGAATATTTGCGTTCACTTTTATCTAGATATTTCGATCGCACATACATTTGAATGGCGATTAATACTCTATTGTGCGGTTTTTCACTAAACGTTTGTTGGGAAATTCAATGCTACTTTAAGGAAGGCTGTATCTTTAAGGGACTGATTTAAAACGATCAGAATCCTAAAAGGTGGATTAGGGTTTAGAAGTGAATAACATAAAATCGCTTTTCCCGTTATCAGTAAGGGTCAAGGGTGTTTGTGTTCGACCAAGCTCGCCACCAGTCCCAGACTTCAATAATCCTTCTCCGTACCTTGAAGGTACTAAGTATTTTGTTCTTCATCACTATCACTAAGATATAGTGATATGGTTTTAATGTCAGAATTAACAATAATAATCAAACCAAATTAAGCCATCTTTTATACACGGATGATATCAAACTGTATGCATCAACTAAAAATCATCTTATGCCACTATTAACTAGAACTGAACATTTTTTCAATTATATTGAAATGAATTTTGAAGTGATAAGTGCAAAACTCAAACTATTGTTCGTGGTCATTATCAAAATTTGGAATACATAATTAACAATGGAGAAATCATTAAAAGTTTAGATAAAGGGGAATTTTACAAATATTTGGGATACAACAATCAACACATATTGAACACACAATGGTTACAACTAAACTGGCGGAACAGTTTTACACAAGAGTAAAATCAATAGTAAAAACATTTCTGAATGGTAACAATTCAATCAAAACGATTAATACCTACGCTGTTCGGTTACTGGCATACTCTTTTGGAGTTATAAAAAAGACTAGAGTGATATTCAAAACATTTATACAAAAATCAGAACAATTTTCACAAAACATAATAAACAGCATTCTAATCTGCTATAGAAAGATTTACTTTACCCCGAGAAAATGGTTGAAGAGGTCTATATTCTACTTCACAATCAGATTTCCATATTAAAAAAATATTTTCTCGATAGAGCTCAAGATACTTTTTAGAGCGATTACTTCAGCTGATAAGAATTATACCCCTTTTAAATTTAAGTAATTCTTTGGTTTTTAATTCTCTGAAAATTGATGTAAATAATATAATCACAAATATAAAATCAAAATCTCTACATGGAAGAATTTTCCATGAACTGGAACAATCAGAAATTGACATTAAAGCTTCACACGCTTGGTTAAAAAGACCTAATATACATCAGGAAACTGAAGGATTTATGTTTGCTATCCAAGACAAAGTGATTAATATCAGAAATTACAAGGAGTATAAAATTAAAGGCAACTGGATTACTGATGATAGGGTGGATCAGAAACAATTGTACAAATAATTTCATCTTATTCTGTTTTGGCACAAACCGAATATAAAAAAAGACATGATCTATTTGCCAAAATTATTCATCAACAGGTGGCTTTAAAATATAATTTTTTACAAGATCATAAACCATACTTTCAATACACACCCAATAGTTATTTGGAAAACGATAATTATACACTGTAGTGGGACAAAACTGTTTTAACCGATACACATATCATCGCCAACAGACCTGATATAAATATATTTGATAAACAGAACCGACGAGTATATCTCTTAGATATTGCTGTGGCAAATTCACACGACCTATTACAGACCTACAACACAAAAATTGAAAACTACAACTTTTTGTTGTAAATCTTGAAAAAAATTCGCTTTTAGCATTAGTTATTTCAGCGACGGATATAGTAACTAAATCTCTAATCGGCAATATAAAAACATTGAATTTAAAAGAAAATGTTGAAATACAAAACGCGGTATTATTATGCTCATGTCATAGAGTCAGAAAATTTCTTAACGTAGATCACACATTGAACACTCTTGATGAAACACGTCAAAATAACAATTATAGTGGGCAAGACGGTGGTAATTACGCTGGATTAAAAGTATATCATCACTTGACAGCAATATTCGTGATATGTGAATATCCAGTCTGATGGCCGTGCCGGCGGGCCCATGTATATGCAATGTTTATTGGTGCTACAAAAAAAAAAAAATTTTTACAAACTGGTATTTACAGAAAGAACATCACAATCAAACATATAAAACAAATTTTGACCAAAATTAGAAAAATTAAATTTTATGAATTCTTCATTGGAGTAAAAGCATTGTCATTCAACAGAGATTTTACAGATTTCCGGAAGCTTAAAATATCCAGTGATTTAAGATGATCTGGTAAAATATTAAAGAAACTGAAACAATAATACTTAGTGCGAGTTGTAGATAATCTTTGAAAATCCGGATAGCGCAAGTATTTATTTCAAAAATTAAAAACTTTTATTTGTGTTTTTGCTATTACACGGAGCTATCATTTAGTGGAACCCTTGTTTTAGCTGTGAAAACGTCCACTTTGCTCTCTAATTTCCCTTTTCAGCTTGTCACCATATTGTCAGCATATATGCTCGAAAGATCTATTTTCTTCCCCACATAGTTTACATTTCCTCTCGTTTTCCAGTAATTATCATCAGCATGGGTTCGGCAAACATTTTTAGAATTTTTTTACTCCGGCGTTATTGCATGTTAAGTTAGAAATCTGCCACACCGGCGTTTAGTGAAGTCGACAACCGAATAAAGTGTAGATTTCAGGATATAGATGACGCGGCCGACATTTCTGTTTGAACAATAGGGTCAAAAGTATCAGGTATGAATATAAATGAGCGATTTACCGATCATTAAATGATTTGAGTGTGATTTTTGTTCAGTTACTGTCTGAAGAGTAAAAACCCTTTTGTGAAAATAGAATTTGAGTGCATTCAAGTTTTACATTCTCTCTTTATTTATTCAGCGATAAACACTTAATTTTTTTAATATTAGTTAACAAACGGAATGTTTCTTTGTGGACTAAAATTTAAAAAGCACTTTTTTAAGAAATAATCTTTAATCTACTTTATGTTTTTGTTATCTTGATAACTGTTTTTACCTTGTTAACCTTTATCTTACATAAAACAAATTATCTGTTTCCTGCACCCCTTAATGTTATATAATGTAGATAATTATCTCTTGTTGTAAACCATGTGCTGGGTCGGTATAAATAACGAACAATGATTTTATTATTGTCGGCGATACGATATTAAACAGATTGCTTTCAAATACAAATGTAAAGAATATAGTACAACTGAAACATGATGACAAACAAGCTGACTTGACTTATTTCATGGTTGAATTTGAGTTGCGTATAGATAATTAAAAGGCCATAGAATTGCACAATTGTTTAGTGTCAATTTTATCTCTCAGTTTCAGGTATATAATTTAAATTTACTCTCCTATTAAAATCAATTATAAGAAAAAGAACAACAGAGTAAGATTCGAGCGTTCATGAATTGCTACAAGAAGACGTGTTTAAAATAAAAGAAAACAATTTGCTGACGGATTTTAATTTCGTCAAGGATTTTTTCATGTGAAGAGTTCAGAAAACGCGAGTGTTACAGTTTTTAACTTCGTCTTGTTCGTTGTCGGTGTACGGAAATTTAGAGCCGATATTCTTAAAGACCACTTCGCCATATCGTAAATTTAATTATGAAACTCTCAACTTTTGAATCGCGATAATTATGTTCATTCTCGGAGGAACGGAGCATTTTATTTTAAAAAAGTGGTGCGGGTTGCTACTTAAAAAACGAACCTTTCAAAAATCTTTTTATTCGTTATGCGAAAAATATAACACAAACATGACTGCACTGCGGATCGGTCATTTATAATTACAAACGTTTAGTTTCATCGTTCAAATTTCCCGCTCACTCCCCCCGAAATTACGGGCGGGAAATTTGAATAATTCAATTATTAAAATCAATTTATTCATGTTCGCGTAAAGTTCTTATTGCACTGCAGTCACAAAAAATTGGCAAATTTAGTGTTTTTATGTTTGGCTCTCGCTCGAAATTTCGCACAAATGGGTTAACTGAGTTGTTAGTTGGCACAATAAGCGAAATATCCGTAATGGTAACGGAATGTTTGTTTAAAATGTATAAACAAACCTTATAGCATCATACATCGGATTTCATGATTAACGCAATATTTCATTTTGTTTTATTATAGGTGTGGTGGATTAAATTCTGTGAATACATGACAAGATCAGTCATTGTAGTTTAGTGATAATTATTAACATGAATTCAGACACCTGTAAAATAAACGAATTCGTTCGACAAGACCAATAATAGGAAGTTGGTGTGGGTTATTCGATTCGAATTAATCCTCATTGTTTATTGTGTAGATTACCACAAATTGTAAATACCCAGCATTTCCAAGTATCGAACTAAATACACAAACTATCATATTTTTGTTTGTGATATTAGATCGTTTAAATTAAATGGATGAAAACGTTGTTAATTTTTTTTGTTTTCTCAATAAATATCTCTCTTTGTTTTTACATCGTTGAGAACCAGATCAAATTTTGTTGCGGTGTAATACTAATATTCACAATAAAAAATCATTTCTCTATTCCAAGATTTTATGTAATGGATTATCCATTCTAACCACCACACCGAGCTGTAATTAATTTCATATTTATTTTAGGCATTGTCAATATTGTCATTCGACAATTAAACTTGTGTCTATAATAATATAACATAAATAAACGTTAATTATATTCAATTACTAAACAGCTTATTCAGTAGGACTAAAAGATATTTTAGTACATTTAAAGCGGTTAAATCATTTTACATTTATTAGAGTGGTGGTATGCACCAGTAGATGCAACGCGAAAAAACTGTTATACTTTTATTAGTATTATTTCAATATTAATAAAATATTTAATCAATATTAATTCAATATTTACTTTCATTATTTGAATGTAAATTTTATATTTTACAATTAAAATAAAAGTTTAATATTCTTTTACATATATATGTATATTTACTGGAAATATTTAATTAAAAAAAACGCAGCGCTAACAGTATTTTTAGAGGCCAATCCTGGAAAGAAGATCGCTACGTGACAGATTTATTTTCAAGTTGCGACGAACGTTGTACCAGAGGGAAAAAATTGCAACATCGCATGGCCACCAGCGGCGGTTATTAAGACTAATCTCTGTCGCATTTCTTATTGCTATATTTTTGTGTAAACTATGAGTAACAGTCAATTAAAAATACTATTTTTGTGTGCTAACTTGTTTTGGGTGATCTCAAGCCCAATTAAATCGAGAGCAAGAGGACGTCACCAACGACAATAAAAGTGCAATATCACATGAGATATTAGATTATTTTGACATCTCGCGTTATGAATTTTGTTTACATTCTTAGAATAACCGTAGTCAAATTCAATTGTGAATATGGGTTTTGGCATGACGTATGCAGTTTTGTTGACGTCATTGATTTATTTCAAACAGTTTATGTAAGTGCCACAATTCCTGCAGTGAACTGTCCTGCTGTGTATTTTTAACGATTTTTAATTAACTTTATTAATGATATATCCTTGTCACCAACAAAACTTCATTTCCGTTTGTAACTCTCAATTTCATACGTAATTTTTGAAATATTATTTGTTAAAATTTTCTGCTTTATTTGTACAAAATTAATTAATTCCTTTTGCCGGAAACAATTATGCTTTAGCTACTGAAGCAAATCGGTTAATTGTGGTGGAGAGGCAATATGTCAACAATTAATTAATAGTTGTCGTAATTAAGGTACTTTTTTGCGGTTTGTACATAAAAATTTAATAACAACGCAATCTGGAACGTCTAAGTTAATATTTATTTGGTAACTACGTTAATTGGAACAACTAGATGTTGACATTTGGGTTCTCACAGTTACGTATCAATTGGTATTTTATTTTGACAAATTATGTCAATAATACCTTACTTACCAAGTTTTGTTTTAGTTGTTCACAACTTTTCTGAATGATTTACAAATAAAAGTTATCCGACTGCCTCATTTGAGGCATTATTAGGCATCTTAGAGAAACAATTTATATAAAAGACTCCCTTTATTTTTTTGTGTTTTATCATCTCCCAAAATATTGGTATATAATTATGATATACTGCAGAGACGGAAGACTTTGTCACTTTGCATCGAAAAAAGTTGCATTGCTAATAACTTCACATGTCTGTGTGTGGATAAAAATTTTACATTGATAAGAGTACACATTGTAACAAGTTTTATACTTTTTGTTATGTGTAGCCACTGATGCTAAAGTGTTTCGAAGGATTTTCCATTTAGCACCATAAAAGCAATTTTACCGGTAATATGTGTAGTCATTAGAAGATCTGGGTTCAGTTACAGACGAAGTGATTAGTTTTACTGTTACAATTCTATGAAACAATGAAAACAAAAGGTAATTGTTATTAGAGCATGTGCAAAATTATGCCACTGCGTTCGGGTTAAAATTCCATTAAACCACGTGAATGTATTTCAGTTGCCTCAAATACAATGGGGTAATTAAGAGTTTTCGTGATTAACATTATGCGATTAAGCTGCGGTATGAAAAACTTTATTTTTGGTAACTTTAGTGCCATGCAGGTTATGCGATTATAACAGTGCATTGTGCTAAACTTGTTATCTAAAGCTGCATATTCCGCAAACAAAATTAATAGAACAGTTCTTTAGGATGGATGCAACAATCTTGGAACGATCTTGAACTATTCTTTAGAGTTTCTTAGACACGAGTTATTGTAGGTGTTCTCGTGTTTAGAACTTCCGGAAAGCGTAGACGTTTTGTGAAGCTGTAATACAAGTCTTCATTTCGTAACAATATGTTCGGACCATAAAACGCAACAAATTACAGCTGCAATACATATCTCGCTTATCTTTATAAGTTTGTTTGTTGGGAAATGTTATTGAAGAGATATTTGAAACAATATTTTATGTCTTCGTTTATTAAAACGATGCGCCTTTTTACCGTTAATAACCACCTTCTCTGGAAACAACAACTTAAGAAGCTTAATGAAGTGGCGAGAGCTTTTCTTCAATCAATTATTAAAGGATGCGAAAATAATTCGTTGCGAAATTCAATTTCGTTATTTATGTCGCCGCAGACAGTAAATAAGAAATAAAATCGGACTCCGCAAAGACAAAATTGGGCGTTCTGTTTCCTTAAAACGTCAAGTCGGAAGATATGCGGTCTCAATATGCCAGAAACCGGAGGGTATGGCTTGCGGCGGACCACTGTGGTAGGAGAGCTTAACGACAGTTAGCTGTAAGCTCAGTGACACCTGTGTGACAGTTATACGGAGTTAGGTCGAGTTATAATAGTGGTTCCTTCATTATATCAGACGAAGAATCCGGAAGAGGCAGCCGAAGCTTTATTGTTCATTTAATTTAATTGAGGTATTTTACCTAATTTCTTCTTTTAAGCATTCCTCCAAGATAAAATGACGACAACTTGCTTACCTAAATTTTTACATTGTGCCGCAAACGCGATGATTAATCCCAATTAAATTCTTTAGACCGTAATTATCCCTTTCACTAAAAATCTGTTTAGAAATGTAACATTTTTACACACAAATTTATCTTCATTTAACCAAGGCGTTTCAAATTTTGAATAGATTCATTTATAATGGAACAAACCCTTTTTTTAAATTAAAATCAGCGCCGTTGATTTGGAGAAATTTGAATGTTTCCTTAAAAAGTTATTGTCACAAACGTATCTCCTCAAATTTGTCTCAAAATTATCTTGTCTGAAAAAAAAATTATCATGACTATCAGAGAGCGATCATTAATGATTGAATGTGCCACGTACCTTTTTTCAAGCACCTACTAGGTTTTGTCGCGTTTTTAATATTATGATTATAGTCGACGTTGAAATAGTAGGTTGTCATTTTTTCTGACAGCTGTCAAAAGTTCGTGCATTGTTTCGCAAAATGTCTTACTAATGAGCACAACTGTAACACATGTAGATGTCCCTTAGCAAACACTCACATCGCACACGAAAATCTGGGGCAACCTACTAAAATAATTTAATTAAATTTTTGTTTCATCCGCTGTTATTTGTTAAACTGCATTGTTACCATACTACTATACAGGATGATTCACTCCTCGGCCTCATTTGGCGCTGATTCTTAAAGATTCGAAGAATGATGTCTGACATAAAGACTTCAAAAGGAGCTAAGGTAAGGTTATTAGACTTTCACTATCGCAAAACTGCAGGCAGTTGTTTTTTAATTTTGGGGATATTTTTTTAAATAAATAAATATTATTATAATAAATTTAAATGTAGGCACAACAATCACTTGGAAGCGGAACATCAAACCTTCTCACTGTTTTATGAAGTAGGCACGTTTAATCATTAATGATCACTCTGTATTTGTCAAACAACTTGCACAAAATTTACACAGCCTTTGACAGGGACAATGTCAAACTTATTTCCTTTGAAATCAACGTTCAGAAATCTATTTTATGTTGTTTAGGATTACAAAAAAAATAATTAAAAGTGGTTTTAAACAGTAGCAAGCACAACTGAGTTAATCAGATGGGTCTTAATAGGTTCGCAATGTTTGTACCTTGAATTTTAGCTTTAATAGTTTCAAAAATACGTTGACGAATTGTTTAGATTTTTAGTAAATGATACCTAAATGGTACACCTTTAATTACATAGTAGGGTAAGAATGCATTATTTGTTGAGCTTTTTATTTACTTTCTTGGAGAAAAGAAACCATATTTCATCGAATTAGTAATTTGTTGAAATTTTGTAACCAACATAATATTTCGCATTTTATGATATTTAGCATGATAATTGAAAGTTTAGCGTCGGCGTCGTTATGATAATGACGATAAATGGTAAGATTCAAACTTGGAACGAATATTGTGAAGGGAAATTGGCGCGAAAATTGAAGTATGATTAATTAAAATGTTTGAGTGTAACTTATTAATGAAAACTTACAAATTTTTCAAACTAACACATTTAGTAAAAAATAGAAGTTCTATTATAACCTGTAATAATGACGTCAATACCTTAAAAATAACAAATCATAGAAACTTATGCTAAATCGTGTTGATAAAACATGAATATTTACGATGGTAATTGGGCGGTTAACATTTTTAAAATATTGTTAATTGTATACGATTTGCACGCCTTTTTCTTTAAAAATTATAATCTTTTCGTATTAAGATTTTGAGACTTTTTAAAATAAAAGTGGAACCGTTTCAATAGAAGTGATTTAATTTTTTCTCCATTTTCCCAAGTGCACGGATTAACTTCATTTAATTTTGTTCTGAACTTTTCTAAATAAGAGATTAAATGGGCTGATGTCGATCGGGCCTGGCATTTTATTTAAATTTTATTCCCCTTGTGACTTTAAAATATATAGTGAAAATGTTGTGATAACTCGGTAATTCCACCTGGACCAAGTCTTATTATATTCGACAATACTTTTCGGACAACGTTTAGCTTATATACGACTTAAAGCAAAAATATTAAAACTTTTCGTAGTTGGAACTTATGCGCTGCCGCCGTGTCTGCCGGGATTCAGAAGTTATTGTTTAGTTTTTGCGGTTAAGTTTTTCTGGGTCGCCGTGTAGATGATGATGGCACCGTGCTTAAAAACTTTATTGCTATTAAATGGTTTGGGAGATTACAATTTCGCATAAAAATAAATTCACGGTGAGCTTGGTTCAGAGCGTGGCTGAATTATAAATGTCATAATAATTTCATTTTTTAATAACTTTGCCAGCAAATATCCCAAAGGATATTAAAGTGACACATTCATTCATTTTAAAACTAAGTGAACGATTTATTTTTGCCGTTGACAAAATTTGGATTTAAAAATAATAAAGTCCCTTGTATTATTTGGCTTTGTTTATTACAAATTAAATAACTTCGATCTTAACGAGCTGTAAATTTTACTCAAAATTTTATTTCCCACTTAGTCAATTATTCCAAGATAGGGCTTCCGTATCAATAACTTATCGGAGTTTATGGGGCAATTTGCCCGAAGGTTTCAGGTGTTTTCTTTATTATTTTAAAATTCAGATTGCTTGTAAATTAGTGAATAATGAAATTATACCGTAATCTAGAGCCCTCAATTCATTTTTGAGATAATTATGAAATTAAAAATAATCCCGATTTTCATATTATGTACCCTCACTTATTGGATGGCCTAATAAAAGGTAAACAAAGCCCTTACAAAGTCTTCGGTCCTATTAACCTTTAAAAGAACGCATCCGACCCTTAGTTGCTATTAAATATTTCACATTTAACAAGGGTAAAAAAGCTTAGAAAGAACCGTCCGAAGTGCGGATGTACGTTTCATTAACCATTCGCATATTAGGCCCTATATTCGTAACATACGATAACGAAACGACTTGACTTTGACTTTGTCTGCGACAAAAATCCGAAGACCTATTTTGCACGCAAACTGTTTTTACATTACAGTCTACACAACACACGCAGCCAATTAATTTATGTGTAGACAAGTGTGAACAATGTAAACAATGTAAACAATGTAAACAAAATATGTATTCTCGTATTGTTGATGTCGCAAGGAAAAAAAAGTGTTTTGAGAAACTAGTTCTAGTTGTAGTTCTACATTGTAGAATATATCTGAATTCCATATTGTCTACATGGAAACCGTTGTGACGGGTACACTACATTATTGTCTACGTGTTAACAGTTGCGTTGATGTAATTACACCCCCACCACTGCACTTAAGTTCTGAAATAAGTGAAGTTTTTGGTAGTTGGCGTTAATATATTGTATTTATTAACTAAATCGGTAAATATTTGTGTAAGTGGAAGTTTGAGTAAAGTAAATAGGCCGCGGTGGGAAAATAAATATCTGAGCGTACTATAAGTACAGGATAGCATAATATAATTAGGTATCTGCGTATGAGGTTTTGTAGGCATAATCTAACGGAAACACTGAAGGCATAGGAAGCGGAACATCCTTTCATATTCCGGTCTTGCCGTACAATGCAGGATGCGACAAGAGCACCAACTCGACGACTTTAACTTGCTTACCAACTCGTAAATTGTTAGTTAACATGTTCCCTCATTATCGCTCGATCCGCTGAGCCTGTCAGCCCTCTAAAAAATACTGCACAAATGAATCACTTAATGCGGTAATCACCGACCCTAAAAACCTAATAAATAAAAACTTTCCCAACTAACTTCCCCATAGCTGAACATCTTCACAGTTTCACTTTATCGCCTTAATTCGGCTACTTTCAAATTCAACTACGATGAATCGATTTGTTTACTTAAAAAATCATTCACGAAAACGATACAATATAATTAATTTTTATGGACTAATTTCGCATTGTAATTACCCGGACACCGACCAATTAAAACACAAAATAAATACATTACATGCACATGAAAATTTTAATTACATGCTGTACAACACCTAATTGATTTGATCCAAATTGTATTATTTGTAATAGTGCAATAATATGAAACCCCGGGAGAAGAGCTATATAACGTAATTAAGTTATTTACGCATCGTGGCCAGAGCGACAATAATCTCTGACTATGAATACACATAACATACAAACAATTATTAATTAACAAGTTATTTAATTCTTATAATAGACCATCAATAATAAAATGACGTGTTCAAAAAATATCATTAAGGGAGTCTCTGGAAAATAACAGTCACGTCGGTGATTGAATCATACATTTTTAAACTGTCATTTGACGAGAGCGATGATTAAAGATTGAAAGGGTTGAGTGATTAGAACATGTAAACAACCAAAGTTTTGATTATGTCAGTTTGTTCGTTGCGTTTCGTTTTCTGTGTCATTTAATGTGAAACAAATGTTTTAGAGTTGGAGGTGACAACGCAATGTCCATAATCATAAAATATCATAATGCAAATTTATTTAGCGCGGATTTGTCATTAATTATTTCATTTTAAGTGATAACAGTGAGAAAAATCATTTGCATTCAATAAAGAAAAGAGAGAAATGTTTTAGTGTCAAGGGTGAAGCAAACGAAAAAACTGAGAGAAAACCAAAACAGGGAAGCAGCATAAAACATCAAAGTGAGTGGCAAAGTGGTCACACATGTGTGGTCGGAGACTCTTTAAAGCGTGTTTGGTGTTATGTTTTAACACTCTTTTCCGATTCTTGGTCTCAAGTAGGACAAAATATGAATTTGACCTAGGAAATAAAGCGAAGGTTTCCAGTTACTATGGTGTCCTTTTTCTCTCATACGAATTGTTCATTTTATGTTCTCGGTCTGCACTTCAAACTTTTTATATGTTGTCGTGTTACCTCAGCAAATTACGTTTTTTCCTTTAAGAGAAAAACATTATTTTATTATTTATTTACAATTCTTACATTTATTAGCGATACAAAATTATTATTACACTAAAATATTGAAATTTGAAAATATAATTTTTATTCATTCATATTCTCGAAAGTTTGACATGTTTTTCGTCTGACTTTACTTGTAATGTGTTAAGTTAATGAGGTTAAGTTGTAAAATGTTTCAAAATAATATTTATGGACACATCCAAATGAATGAAATCATATACAAGCTACTAATTTTGACTTATGAGTAAATGTGGAGTGTTTTATTGATTTTATTTATTTATTTAGTTCGTTATAAACGATCATTTTGTTATATGCGGGTTCGTTATTTCTAATAAAATGTATTATGGATTCTGTTGCAACATTGATGGAATTTTGAGTCTAGCTCGTTATAACTGACAGATTACATTTGGGTTCGCTACAGCCAATACTTACAGTACTGTGATTTTGTATGTGTTTTTACCATTTTATATCACCAAATGTGTTTGGGATGTAAATAAAACTCCATGTTATTTGTGATACTGAAAATGATCATTGGACTGATACCAATTCAAATAATTGTTGTACAATTACAAATTACAAATGTTCTGTAATTGGTTCATTGTTGTTTTTAATGAAACTGATGATTTAATATGTGAAATAAAAACATTCAGTTTTACAATTTTAAAATGTATTTGTATTTAAAGGTTTTAATGATGAAGAAACTGTTTCAATATACTACATTTAATTTGCTATTAATATTCATTTCATTAAACATATCTGTATACATATTCATTTCCAACAAACTTCCGTACATTATTAGTAAACTTAGTCTTTCATATCTCAGTCAATACAATATCGTACTCGGTGAGGGAGTTTGAAATAGAGGAGTTCCATGTCTCAAGCGAAAGCTCCACTCATATATAGCGCAAAATAGTTTTTTTTGACATTGTTGACTTTTCCAAATATTTGGCAAAATGAGCTCGCTTTCAATGCAATTTTTCCAAAACTCGTTTACATGGAACTACACTTTATTTAATAAGAGTCATTGTAATTAGCGTAACTAATATAGGAAATATTAACTCATTCACTGAACCATAATTCACGAAAATAGCATACGATATAAAATTAACACTCTAAATGGTATTGTTGGAATAATTTCCATACCTGATATCTATCTAATTTATATATAAAACAAAGTGCGTGCCTATGGAAGGTTGAAATAAATCATAGCTGATTTAGCAATGGTGCTATTGTTGTTAAGTGAAAAATTTCCTATGAAAAGGGTAGAGGCGAACAGATTTATTTGGAGAGAAATGGGGAAAATAAGTTGTCACCGCTGAAAATTTCCAATATTTAATTTTTGGAAGTTAAACAATAGCACCTAAACGGGGCCAAGAAGTATCACGTATTCCTATAAATTCAGGGCTTGTAGTACGTGCTGGCACTTTCCACAAACTTTGAAGTTTATAGTACGTAATTGTTACAAAGGCTATGTGATTCTCTACTGTTATGAGCTTTTGAAACTGTTTCGAATATTCTCCTTAAACCAAAAAACTGCCGTATTTTTTATCTCTACATGTTACATTATTGGTTAAACCCACATATTCACATACCATCACGAATATTGCTATCAAATGATAATATACTTTTAATCCAGCGGAATCACTGTCGTCTTGCCGCACTCTAATTATCATTTTGACGCAGTTCAGCGCTAGTGTTTGATGTGTGATCAATGTTAAGAAATTTTCTGACCATATGACATGAGCATAATAACATCGCCTTTTGAATTTCAACCATTTAAGATGTTTATATTATGGATTAGAGATTCGGGCACTATACCCGTAGCTAAAATAGTAAAATTAAAATTTTTCAGGATTCCATAAATTTTTAATTGCAACAGAAAGTTGTAAATATGTAGTTGTCAATTTTTGTGTTGCATGTTTGTAAGAGGTTGTACGAAATTAGCACAATATCCAAGAGATATATTTGTCGTTCTGTCCAGTAAATAAAATTATATCAGATCTGTTGGAGACGATATGTGTATCGGTTAAAACAGTTCTGGACCAATACAGTTTATAGTTATCGTTTTCCAAATAACTACTAGGTTTTACTGGTAGCATGGTTTATGATGTTGTATTAAATTATATTTTAAAGCCAGTTACTGAATAATTTTGGCAAATATATCGTGTCTTTTCTTATATTTGGTTTGTACCAACACAGAACAAGATGAAATGATTTGTTCAATT
>QDEB01039795.1:2999-35597 GCA_004193795.1 Asbolus verrucosus | reverse complement strand
AATCAATCTGTTTTCACTCGATAGCAAACCATTACTTTTCTTTACTTGTTAAACAATCTACTATTGTTCAGTTTTAACAAAAGTACATGCTACCAAGAAAATATACGTCATGGATACGTCTTATTTCAGCCTTACAATTTTTTCACCCAAAAAAAAGGTAAGACTGAAATAAGATCTCCGTCAGTAAAAAGTTAAAAGGTATCCACAGAGCTGCAGGCTTTACTTAAAATGCAGAATTTTGACCATCTGATCGCAAAATACAAAAATTCAGCTTTACAACTGGGCACAATATTTTATCTAGTTACATCATCTTTTTTTAAAATCTATATTGATTTACTCTTTTTGTAGTAATTTGAGTTTTTTTTTTAAATTTGATATGAACCATTATAAATACATTCTGGCGACTGAAAAAAATAAATACTAGCCGACTGTCTGCTGCAGGAGGTGAAACTATTAAAGAAAGAAACTTAAAAATTTACAAGATTAAATCATAAAATGACAAAATAATATCATAGAAAATAAGTTGTGAATATATATGCACTGTACACATATATCGAGCCAACAAAAATTTTTGTCAGTGGGATACAGAAAATATATTTGCGATTTCTGGCTTACCCAGGACAATGGAAAGAATAAATGAATTATTAAACTTACTAAACCGTGCCTATTAAAGGAACAAAAATGTAAAAAACAATTTTATGATTTTCTTACAATATCTGAACCGACATTTATTATAATCTTGTTTTCACCAAATTTTCTCATAAATTGTTATCACAACAATAAAAAGTTACTCTTGAAACCCACGAGCCAATTTCCACCAACGTAAAACATCGTTATACATAAAATGGGCACTCCTCCACCTATTTATTTTCAAGATAGTTGCATCGCTGGAGAAACGGTATAAATAACACGTTTAATAACTTACCCCAAGGTACTACCTACCTCAGTTAATAACTACAAGTTAATTAATCGCATGAATGAAGTTCTCTGGTTTTTAGTTAGATTTTCTTTATTAAACATTTATAACAAGACATATACATACACCTGAAGTTTATGATCTTAGAATCCCTCCATTACATATCGTGCCGGTGATGTTAACGTTCGCCTCTATAAATTTTTCGCATTGTTCAAATTTAATTACTCATTCATGTTTTTTGTTCATAGATCAACCTGTCATCTAAGAAAAGAAACTTGTGGTCAACTGGTCACTCAAGTACCTCTACATCACTGTCCCACCACGGCTTTGTGCAACGAAAAATGTCCGGATGACCGAAATTTCGTATGCGGTTCAGATAACAAAATCTACAGAAGCGAATGCGAAATGAAACGAGATAACTGTGGGTAAGTATAACGAAATTAAGTGAGACATGTCTAACAAGTACTAAAAACTGATTTTACAGCAAACATATTTTCGTCGTCCCAATGAAGAGATGTCTATCTGGTTTCTTGTTTAGAGGATGTCAAAAGATCTGTCCCACTTACTATGACCCCGTATGCGGCACTGACAACATGACTTACAGCAACACTTGCTTCTTGGAAATGGAAAATTGTAGATCTAGATCGCTTGTTACCATGAAACACATGGGAACGTGCGCTGAACCAATTAACGAAATACCCAAAAACTATTTGTACTGATCGACTTGTTCTTGTTGCGGTTGTTTAGAGGTTTAGTGCATTTCTGGATTATCGAGATTGAATCTGAAAAGTCAGTAAGGTGACAAGTCGCTCTTCGTAATGCAGAAATTGACTGTAGGTAGGTATAATTATTTAAATTCTTGCCTGTGTAAAAAAAGTATTTTCATATTAAAAATAATAATTAGGTAAATAAATTAACGCGATTATTTATTTATTTAGGTTTACTGAAATTGTGCCAATTGCCAATTTAGCGTAGAATACGAATTTATTTTATTATCTCTATTATCATGCGCATTATTTATTTATTATCGACTTTAATTGTAGCCGAGCTGTGTGTATTTATTTCATAAGATATTTACATTTTACAAATGTAGGTAATAAATTTTATTACAGAATTTGGTGTTTTATTACAAACTAAACTTAAATCTTATGCCTAAAAAATTCTACTCTTTAAATATTGTAGTAATTACGTTATTAATGATTGGGGACCTTGTTAAAAAATGAATAAATACTGCAAAATACAATTTAATTGTTTTAAACGTTATTTTTCCAAATTTTTATTTTCGTTTTCGTTTTGAAGTGTTATGAATGTGCACAATAATATAAATGTTTTGACATTTTCAACATACTTTTGTGTCAGAAAAAAGACAATTCAAATTTGTAAATGTTAATATTCTAGTTACTTATGCAGTGTTGCAAAATTGTAAAAAAATTAGGAAATTGAATATAGTACATAAATATTAGTTGAAAATTGCCATAATTTTTTTCCGGTTATTTTAATTCCGAAATATTAGGACTTTTATCGAAGGAAATTTAACAACATCTTGTATTCACTTACACAATCAGAAACACACAGGATAATGTTGATATTGATGTTGATGTTGAACTGCATTTATAGCAACTGGCACTCATTGTGACATTATGGCACAGTGAATTAAAGCACCATCCATCTGCAGCCATGTATTTCTCAAAGTGACTGAAGTAAAATGTCAATAAAATCTCGAAATTGATTATTTAAAAAATTTCAGAATAGTATATGGTTTAAACGATTTTGCATAATCACTGATCCAAACAAATGGCTATCCAATATACCACAACATACGTTAACACAAAATCAGTGCTCTTGCATGGAAATGTCTAGCGTTCTCTATAGACCAATAATGATAGTTGGACTGTTAAAAATTTCGTCCCTTGTAAAAATTGACTCATTCGTCTACAGCACTTTTCGTGTGAAATTTGTTGTTGCAACCATCGGCAGATGTTAACTCTTCGACGAAAATCGTCTGTTGTTACGTCTGATAATCATAAGGATGATACTTTTCGTGCTATGAATAAGGCTGTAGTTCACATGTAAATTATAAGCAAGAAGCGAGGTTTCATCGAGTTTTCTTTCACTTCTAATACTGCCACTTCCAATGCAGTTCTTTTGGTTCGAGATCTTCACGTGTCCCGATGAGATGGCGTTAAATTTCTAGTTTCACTCATTCTCTGAAACACAGAGTGTGTAGCCGGCCTGTTTGGGTACCTTAAAGCATATAATCTTCCAGCTTGAGAATAGTTAGACTCACCAGCTCCGAGTGCCAGGTACACATCTTAATATTCTTGGAAGAAATACATGATTGTTTAATTAACACTTTACTTATAAAATGACGATAAACTACACGTAACTTGACAGAATTGTTAAACAATATCCGCAGTAACCACAATAATTATATTAAAACTTTCTTTGTTGGAAAGATATGTTGCCAGGTATAATTTATTCAAAAAATGGTTAAAATAATGACTTCAAAAATTTGTAAAATCTGTCAACAGGATTCAAGTACGGATATAGATAAAATTTACTTCCATTTTATTCCCAAAATTTTTAAATAAATAAATTTCTTTTTTGAAATTATAGGGCTCTAAAACTTTTAAACTAAAATGAAAATGTAAAGAATGTTCGTAAATTTTTATTATATTAATACACTTTATCATGCTCTGCACTTTTTCTGCGACAATTTTGGAACACCGTCTATATATGCAACACTGCAGGAATTGTGCTCATTTGAGGAATTATTGTCATTAATTTTATCAATGTGTTTACCAAATTCAGATCTTAAATATAAGTTCTTTTAAGAAAAGTTAAACATTTAAGAAAATGTGGTGTATAGCAGAAAGAAAAACAGAATTAAAAAAATACTCTAGAACAGCTGCAGTTACGAAATTCAATAGTGTCATAATGGATGGTTCATTAATTTGGCATTTTATCGCTATTAGTATAAAACTGTGAACCACTGTCCAAGAATGAAAAGTTAATTTTATTAAATGATACTAAGAATGAAATATTTGTTCCATTTTAGTAAAAAGACAATAATCAATAATTTCAAACATATTTTCTTTGCAATTCTGCTAATGAAAGAATAAAAAAAAGTAGTTTCATGTAACAGTCAATTGTATACCTAGTAATAATAATACAACTTTTTGTTTAACTATACTTGCACTTAGCTGACTGATGATAGCTTATGATTCTACCTCTGTATATGAGTTTACCCATGTACACAATTTATTAGTTTGGTATAGTGACGTTATTTTTTTAAACTTTAAGATGTATTTATGTATTATACAAGATGTGAAACATTTTGCGCAGCTATAGTAACTTTTAAGTATTATAACTTAAATAATATGTTCTAGAATTAGATTGGTACTTGACTATTTACATACGTATGTACAATTGGAAGCGAAATTAGAAGGGCGGCTGTCAGTTTGCCAGAGTTGGAAAAATGACTTTCATAACATATAGTGGCCATGTATGTGTGTACCTATTTTACAAAGCAAAAATTTAACGTCTATCTGTTTAACTGCTCCTTTTAAATGATCTTTGAAACAAATATATTTTCTTTAACTATTACAACTGTCACTATTGTCTATTGCTTATTTAAAGCTTAAACAACCAATACAGGCTAATTATGTGTGTGAAATTCTTACAAATGCCTTCTTTATTTTTACTTAATATGTAATACAAGGACGACTTTAGTAAAAGAGAGAAATCATTGTCTGGTGTTCTCTTAATAAACAAATTTATTAGACCTACACTGCCAGAGTTTGAAATTACCTAAGATGAGAAAATGAAAAATTGTATTCCTACAAAAGAAACAAAGAAACAACAATGTAATTCAGAAGAGACATAAGAGGAAAGAATTCAATATAAACACACTAACATCTACTTGAAATACACAAGAAGTTGTCTTTATCACTTACAATTAACAAAAATATTATTAAAAGGTGAAGAACTTCAACTTGGGAGAATAAACTCTTAAGTGTTCTATACAGGAATTTTTTCAGTGGGACCACACATTATTAATTTATTATTTTAACTGTGAACCCCTGTCCCTATCGTAAACTAATTTTTACTTCTAAGCAAAGTTTATATTCTGCTATTCTACATATCATTTACCACACAAACCTGTAAAATGGAAGTCTCATATCACTATATATCTCTGGGCTACAATATTTTTCAAGATATTTGATATAATATAAAATACAGGGAATTTTTTTCTTCTTTTCACTGCAGTTTTAAACTAAAATGTTTTGGCAGAGTAAGTTAGTTTCATTTTGCCATAATATTAATAAAACCATTTTCCTTTGAGAATAAAATTAATATTTAACTCAGTTTAGGTAATCGGCAAGCAAAATTAGTTTATTTCTTAAATTCTCTTCTCTGTGGCGAGCTCTTGTGTTGTTCATAAAAAGTTAATTTGTTGTTTTTGTAAAAATAATGAAGTAATGGAGACAAAAGGCTCCAAACTACAAGTACTAGTTCAAAAAAATACCTTGCCTTATGAATTCCCAATTTACATGGTTTAAGCCACAATATTTTCCACATCTGTCGTGAAGACCTAAAATTATTAATATTAAATAATAATAATAACTGTGATAATAAAATCATCTTTATAACCACTTTACTTGCTGCTTTTCTAACCTGAAAAAACGACATTTAAATGACAAAAACACATAACCTCAACTTAACATAACCTAAAATTCAAAAATGTTCCCTAAAATTATTCCAACATTTAGAAAACTGTTAAATGTTAAGAGCAATTTATTTTTCAAAAATGAGGTGCGCACTCTATCTTTTAGTGGGACGAAATTAAGGGATGTTGTTGATAGAAAAGAAATGCTCCGATCGCTTCCCACATTGGATGATGGCAGTGCTGGTGAAAAAGCCATGGATGTGGATTTATTGATTCATAAGTAACTCTAATAAAACCATGGTTGCCTTTACTATCCTGATGTATATATCTTACAGAAAAGCAGACATTTTCCCCGATGAGAATACACCAAACAGATTATTCAATGGAGTTCCATTTAAAAACTTACCTATAATGAATATAAGAGTCTCCCCAAATAACACAATAGTTAACATGACTGACTATAAAGGTGTTACGCAATCAAAAACAGGATACTTACATTTTTCTCTAAATTAATCCATGATTTGCAGGTGAAGTAAAATTGATCAGATCTTGTGGAGTTGAAGGTTTTAAAAATACAAGAAAAGGGACGAATATCGCGGCTCAAGCGACTGCAATTACTTTAGGAACTGTAAAGATACTCCGCTGATTAATTAATTTGTTATTCAATTTCTTAATTGCAGAAAGTGTTAGAGAGAGGCATCAAAACAGTTCGTGTACGTGTCAGAGGGTTAGGACCAGGAAGAATGGTACAGTAGAACAGTGAATAATTTATTGTTCTGATAATAATAATTTCCAGTCGGCAATTAAAGGCCTCCAAATGGCAGGTTTGGAAATCGTTTCAATCACAGACAGCACACCAGTTTCATGGAACCCACCCAGGCCACGGAAACAAAAGAAATTGTAATTTCATTTGTAATTTTTTTTTTGTAAAACAAGATTCGACAAACGCCCCACAACTTCTAAACTTCCGTAGGGAAGAAATAAAGAGGAAAAATCAATTAAATCCATTTATACATTTTATTAAAAATAATTACCAATAAATGCGTCATCTAGTGACGACTTTATGTATTACAATTTTAACACCTGTACACGCGGAAAGAGCGCGATGGAAGATGGCAATTACTCAGCACTAGAAAGTGATGGAACGAATTTATGTGTGGTTGTAAGAGTGACAGTATTATGGCGTGTTTGACAGTTATATTTCGGGTGTATGTTTTTGTTGAATATTAAGTGTATTATTCGATGAAAAGAAAAGGAAAGTACAGTCAGGAAATGTTTGGAATTGTAAGTGGATAGTTTTATTTATTATTCTTTGAACGACCGTTAAATTTATGTATAATTCGGCTTGACTGCCTAGCTTGAATTTTATGGTTATTTTTGGCAAATCTTTGTTATCATTGTCTCAATTTTATAGTTTATTGGTTTGAACTGACCTATTTTACAGGTTATTTATAGAGATTTTATTAATAGATCAGCATTATATCAATAATTTTATGTCAGGAATTCGGTCTTCGTTACGATTTTTGACGCGCAAGGCTGCAAGATATTTTCATTTTTTTTGTATTCAAACAGGAATAACAGGACCGTAAATGGTGTAGAATTTTAAAATCTTTGAAATGTGCCTGATCAGTGGCGGTACTGCAACTGTTGTTTAAGGCGCCGGCGCTCAGAGGTTTGAAATTGCACAGACGTAAGTCACCGGAAATTGATTTGTGAGAATCGAAGGCATGATGTAATTTGTTGATTCGAATTGTTCATGAAGATGTCAAAATGGTGTCCTCCTTCATACCGAACGTACAAAATAGAGCCATTAACCTGCCGATCGGAAATGAATTAATAAATATTTCCTTGCAGGTGTGTGTGTTTTGTCGATTGTAGAAAAAATGCCATTTCCTGTATGAGTAGTGTGATGCTATGCGAGTATCTTTGACATGACAGGAATTTCAAGTATTCCACAGTTCCTTGGGGACTATAGAATATTATTTCACAATAATTTCTAGTGGTCTGACTTTGAAAATGACCGCTTAATTAATACAGTCGGTCCTCAAAAAGGAAACTGCTGCTTATTGTTTCATTTTCTTTTTTCGTTAGCAAGTTTAAAAATGGCAAACTAAGTTCATACGTGTAGCAAATTTTGATGTTTTAATTTAATGAATGGTACGCCTCTGCGTGTGGAGAAATTTAATTACACTCTATTTAAGGTACCGCAAAACGGAGTCAAATGACCATATTTTGTAAATGTGATTATAAACTTCGTCCGGCGAATTCAATGCAAATCTCGTTGGGAAGGTCCATCAAAAAATTGGCAAACGCAAAAGGAACTGTTGCAACGACATGTATACCTCTGAAATATTTTTTCGTATTAGATAATTCAAGAAAATTGGCCCTTAATGCATTTTAGAGTATTACCATTACTTTCCTATTCTGCTGCTTTATTTTGAAGTTCCGTCTATAACAATGCCATAATGGTGGTGGATTCCTGGAGTGATAATTGACTGTGATCTACATGGGGTCCTTTTCTGTTAAAAATTACCCTCTAGGCTTCCCGTATAATCATTATATTCCTTTACTCAAGCGAACTTACAACCTTTTGAGCATAATTCGCTTCGAGAAGCTTGAGTTATGACAAAGAAGTTACAGCGTTTTTTTTTTTTGGCTAATATTCAGCATAAAATTCGCAATAGGGGTAATTACATTGTATAGTTATGTAATTTAGGTACCTTGTTTACGTTGTCCTTTATTGCTGTTTTAATGGTAGAAGCTTATGATGATGAAGTTTCTGACCTACTGGAAGGAGATTTCTAGAATATGCAACCATTAGATTTAGTTAATTAAGCAAAAAATCCCAATTTTATGTTAGCTGATAGGAGTTTAAAAAAAGATTGATGAAGAAAAATATTAAAAATTCTAAATTTTTTAGAAAAGAAATTTCAAAATAAAATTTCGCAATTGCAAGTGACTACGGTACTATTTAGTATATTTAGAAGGTACATAACGTTTGTGATGGATCTGATCATATCGTGTTTTTTGATTTTTTTTTTTAATGTTTGTATGTTAAAAGAAAGGTGAAATAATTTCAAAACTTATCTAAGGTTGAGTTCCAAAACTTACCCAACAGTAAGAGTTTGAGATGAAACAGTCTTTAAATTTACTACAAATGCTGAATTTTAGTTGTCGTTAAAACGTCAGAGTATCGCCTATTCTACTATCTGGATAGAGTACGATGAGTAAACTTTACAGTTTCTTCTAATAATATTAGAATACCAAAAAGTATTCTGGAGAGTTTAATACTTTTATTTTTGGAACGACGGAGCATAAACTTTAGGTACGAGAGTAAGATTTTGGAACTCAACACAATCATTACAAGTATCTAATTCAATATGTTATTTAGTTACGACTATATCTGCCTCATTCTTGTTTATTTTTTTACTTATATCTCCGTAACAAAATATTTGATCTAGAAAATTTGTGTTTGCTTTAAAACTATTATGAATTAATCTTCAAAAGTATTTACTTGCTTAATCAACAAAAATCTTTCAAAGATAAATTTTTCGAGAGCTCCTGAATAAGAGTTATGACTCATTTTCCAAACAAAATTAGTTTTCAACGTTTGGTTGTATGCTTTGCAACAGCAGCTAGTTTTTATGAGTTGGAAAGTTGAAAAATGTCAAATTATGCATGTTTAAAAAATATTTTTCAAAACTGGAAATACATTTTTTTAACTTGCTTAAAAACGAGGATCAAATAAACAGGTTTCGAAGTTAATATGCAAAGTTTGGAGTAAAATAAAAGTTCAAAGGAAACTATTTAAACCCTTTGTTAAGAAGAAAATTTGTTAAGAAAATGTAATATTTTTTGATATTTGGAATACGGTGGTTGCTTACTTTTTTCGTTATTTAGGGACACTGTTTCTTGTATTAAATGAATTATGTCAGTCCAGAAAGTCGGTTTATAAATTGTCTCAAAAAGGTAGCAACTAGAAAATGAAAAATCAGTAGTCACCAGATTAAGAAAAATAAATGTTTTCCATACTGTTTAGAATTAAGAAAATAAAAAAATGAAAAATTACTAATCCTACTACTTAATTTAACAAGTGTTTTCGAACTTTAAAAAAAATTTATATTTTAAGGATGGCCGTGAATAGTAACAGTTCTTGACGATTTTGACATTTTTATCAATTTTTGAATTAATCATGTATTTTCCAGTATTTCAGTATTGCATAGCAGAAGTTCGATTTTTTAGTCGAATCAATTAAATTGTGTGAACGTTGAATATAACCAACATTTCAAAATACATTGATAGTATTAAATATTATTATTTAAAAATCAGTTACAATGTCATTATAGTTTTCGCTCGAATTATTTAGGTGTAATTAGCAACCAAGGCCACCGTAAACGATTCTTTCTTTCATATCCTCACTTAAGCATTTTTGAGTGGTTCACAGTATTTATGACGTTTTTTATGACGTCACGTACAGATTAGGAGACAGATTGGTTTAAATCTCCAATAATAAACGGAAGTTGCCATTAAAAAAATATCAGTCACGTCATGTGTTCGAATTTTATCAAAATTGTAAAAGGTGAGGAGACTCATTTTATGGAAACTGAAATTTGTTTTGAAAAAAACTGTAAAAAATTAGCAAAAAAAAAATGTCGCAGTGCGATAACCTCAGATATTATAAACAATAAGTAATTGTTATAAAAGTGTGGATAAAAATTTTTAATCATTGAAATTATTGTGTCATTACACTTTACGGAATTAAGGTTAGTTCTGCGACATTTCTAAAAGTCGTTCGCCTCTCGCACTTGCCAAAAAAAGCTCCACATTATTTCACGATTGTTGAAAGCCAAATTCTATACGTTGTGAAGCAACTTCTTAAAAAAATGGAAAAAGTTTGTATTTCGGTTAGTGTTGAGCGAGAAAATTTTCCCCGAAAGAAAGTTTGGCGTACATAAAGCAGTGTTGGGGTTGTTGTTTTTATTATGACGTAATTTTTCAGGCCAGATTTTACCGAGATAAATCAGCTGGTTTTTCAAAGCAAAGATTCCTTTTTTCTTGGCACATTCTATTTAATATTTCCGAGAATCGGGTACCCACACGCGATAGCGATAGAAAATGCTGGCATAACAACAATGCATTTGCTTGTGGTGTTTTAAAGACAAACATATTGTAAAGAGTGTTTTTATTCATCCAGCAATTAAACTTAATTCGATGAATCATGATGTTAACATACTGAAAATAATGATGGTTTTAACAACCTTATTTTTTCGGTTCTTATCTAATCAGCATTGGGAAGCTTCACTTGTGGTCGAGATCGAGGAAGTTTATAACCATTTCCTTGTAAAACAATAATAAAAACACCACGGGGTAAAACCGTAACGATTAGGGGGTAACAACAAGCAAAGCGCTTGCGCTTTTCATACCGCCTACAGTGTGTTTAACTATCAGTCTACTGCAAGTCTCGCGTATTCGCTTGTGATATCAACACGAACGTTCCCTGACCCGTGTTATGTGTGAGCGGATAAATTCACGACTCACTCCCCCACAAAGTTTCCACAAAAATAGAAACCGTACGACGTGAATGATTTAATTTGCGCACCTTTGTGGTCGACAAAGTGCGAAAATTTGAGCATGTGACCGGAGAAGTTTCAAAGTGAACCCATAAATATATTTTTTAATACAGTGTCAGTTACCACGTTGGCATTTTTTTTATTTGCGGGAGAATGGTGTAGGGTGGAAGTGGTATAATGATGGTGGAAAAAGTTGAAGGTTTTCTAATGTATCGGAAGCCAGTCTACAGGGTTTTTCAGTATCTCGAAACGTAAGTGGTGCTTAACAAGCCATGTAGGATATTACTTAATAATTAAGCGATTTTGATTGATCACTTGCCTTGAGATTTTTACCTTACGACGGTTTCTATAACCGACAGATATTTTTGTCACGTTTAAAACGCGAATTCCTGATGGCTAATTTGCCTGCTGTTATCGTTTTTGCATTTGCGTCTTTAGCTGTTTGATTTCTGAAAATAGATTTGTGTTCGCGCATTAGTTTTTTTTTTTTTTTGCCCATCAGGTATGCAGACTTGGTGCGGAACAGTTTTGCAAGCTCATCAAAAATTACCCTTCAAAATTTCCTGCCTAGAAATGGATTAAGTTGTGTTGAGGCTCGAAATGTTTGGAAACAATTTATATTCACTTGTTAAATTAACCACCATTCAGCCTCTAGGGATTCATGGGCGTCGGCAAAAAAGGGGCGAGAGGGACTGCTTTTTCCCCACCCCACGTGAAGTCATTTTTGTAATTACAAAATTGCGCTTCCAGCTTTCCAGACAATTTCAGTTTCCAGATGAATTTCGGTTCAAAATGTTTTGATCATAACTGAAACACTTCACAAGAATTAGGCCTTTGAAGGTTCGTTATTTTGCGATGAAATTGGAGTTTTTGATGCTCGATCGTTGTAATGGTGCTCTTGTAAACTGCGGAAACGATGATGAGCTGACTTTTTTCCTAGACGGTACTAGTAATGAAGAAGATGGCCAAGTAATAGATTATGTCGGACTAGTTGGGAGCAATTTGCAGTCAACCAACGTTCCTCGATGGTGGTTGGTAAATGGAGAACACGCAGATGTATTTTATGCAAAATTACAGATGCCTTCTGTTGAAGTTTGATCGATATAATGCGGTGGCCGCATTCAGAGATAAAATCTACTTTATAGTGTGTACTTCTCGTACTGCTGCTTATTTACATATCGCAAGGATTATACGACGACTTCAAAACCAAACCACTCTTATCGTCTTCAACCCTCCACAACACTTTAATCCATTTTTAAATGATGGGCTTTAAAATCTGTCAACGACCCACTTTTCACACGTGATAAATCGTGAGGCTTTAAAAAAAAGGGGGGAGACATTTAACAACTGCTTTTATTTCGGTTTTGCCCTTCGATACAGCACCAAAACAATCATTTTTTTCTAGTCCCCCTGAATTTAATCATTTTTACCAGTTTGTTGTTAACGTAAACTTCTATGATCATAATTCTTCGGTTTGTTTAGAAAACTCGGAGGAGGAACGCTGGAAGAGTGGCCAGATGCTCAAAACTTGAAGTGGTGCTACTTTCCTTATCTTGTTTGTGGACGCGACGACGTTATTTATTAAAATTAAAATATGGGCGTCTCACAACGAGCGGCTTGTATTAATAACGATGTTAAATAGTCTTACGGACAGGTGCGGGTCGGCTGCATCCCGATAAAAAAAGCTGGCAGAACTGGAAGCCAACAAAGTTTGAAACACCACTCCGACCTGTCATAATTCACCATAATTGGGATAATTCTAACTGGCTTTGTACTCGTGGTATTAGACGAACCCCACGTGCTCGAAAAGTTGGTTCATTAAGCTGTCACGTACGTTGTTTAATTCTTAACTGGTTTACTCTTCAAATTAATCTCGTTCTCAGTTTCTGATGTTCAAACAATCGGGCGGTGAACAAATTACGGAAACTCTGTTTGGAAGGTGATTTGATTACGTAACGTGAGAAATGAGGTTTGAGCCTGGAATTTAATATGCACCCTAAGTACAGCGTCGTCCCTTTAAACGATTACTAACCCATATTCACCGGGTCCACATTTACCATCACACGCTCCCATACCTATCATTATTATGTTACGCAGGGTGGAACACCCCGGTTAGGTGACTCATCCGTAATTTTTTTAAAATGCCTTTTTTTTGTTGGCACCCTATGTGGTCTTCGCATAAAGCTTAATGCTGACGCAGTTATACTGATTCATGAAGGGGTGCAAAAACTGGATCGGGTTACTGTTTTACTCTAGATGTTTCAATCGATAGCCTGGCCCCCGTTTGCTCTGAAATGCCACATTCGGTTTTAGGTTAACATGTCTTATTCTTAGGATGTGGCTTAAATACAGGTGTTTCGAAAAAGGTTAATAACGTGTTTATTCCGTAACGACATCCTCATTACATTATCGACTAATAATCGAAAATTATTACTTTTAGAAATAACGACTTCGTTACGATCATTATTATTAATTACACGTTCATGTGTTCAAAAATGAGTGTTCACAAATGAGTGACTTGTTAGACATCGACCACATCGGCGTAAATAACAATTTACATTTTCCATAATAAAAATGTCAAAATAAAATATTCTATAAGTTTGATGTACAACTGTCAAATATCGTTATCGCGTTCAAGAAAATGGTTCCTGATGTATCTGCAAAATTCCTGCGGTGTATTCTTAATCCGTGTAAAAGCACTTCGGATTAGCTGTTATGTTATTTCGAGTTTTATGGATTGTGTACAGCTTATGAAACAAAATGAATTCAGTTTCTTGCAGTAGCTTCTTTCAGTATTAAACTCTCTGCCTAGTCGTTAACAATCGTCTACTGTTTAAGATATTAAAAAAAATTAAATAAACAACAATTAGTCATAATGAATCTTTAAAAACAGTAATTGCGTTTAATATATCTGCTGTTGCCTAACTTTTTACATTTACATCATACTAAGTGCGTATTGAATATTGATTTCCTTTGATAGAATCAACAAAGCAACAGAGAAAACGAAAATGTTTGGAACTAAATGACGCACATAAAATTGAATCAATTAAAATTTTTCATTAATTTTCAGTTATTGTTTATAATTGTTATATTATATAAAAATAAAATAAAAATAGTTTGGATCTCTATGATTACTGTTTTGTTATAATGCAAAAAATGTCATTGTTAAATTTTCTTTGCCTGCCAAGTTACGTTATAAGGAATGATATTGTGCAAGTAATAATTGTCTCGTCACTTTTATTTTGAAATCACTTCAATTAAGTTATTAGATATTTTCTTATATCTATCTAACAGTAAACTTCAATTATTATTTAAACATTCAACAAGTATACAAGTGACCCAATTAGAGTGTGCAGAATATAAGTATATTGCGCAATGTTTTGTGGATAAAATAATCACACTCAAAAATACAATGAAAGAAAGATAATGTATTTTCGTAATTACATGTTACCAAAATAGGTATTTTGATAACTTAGACGTGAGAACTAATAAACGTTTCACACAGACACCAAAGTGCGAAAATATGCCAGTTATTCATATTTCGACATTGCCTTGGAAAAACCAAATTGTTTTCAAATTGCCACTTGAGTAGTGTGCCCTAATTTCTATTCCATACAGTTTTTTGGACGTATTTCAGAATTAACAGTTTACATCTGTGATTTTTTATGATCTTGTCATTTCATGAATAAAAACTAGGTGGAATTAGAAAATTAAGATAAATCACTGAGAAAAATTTTGATTTTACTCTATGTCTTTATTTTCGTTCTTAAAACTCAAAAAAATTAGGCCTTGTTTTCGATAAAATTTAGCAACATGATTGATGTACAGTCCAAATTTTTGTGGTTCAGTTTTATTCCCACGTGAAACGTCAAACACTAAATTGCCTTTGTTACGCCGCTGACAAGCACTGGTGGACAATTTACCATTGGGTGAACTCGTGCACTGTTGCCGTACCGTTGTGAATAAATAGAACTAGTGGACTGTATATGTTTTTATGTTTTTATTGTAGTTCGTGGTACAACGTCTATTTTATAATTACTTTTAAGAAAATTGACAAGATGCCAAGGAGATATCTATCCTACTATAACTACCGCTGGTGTTGGCAGAGGAGGCCTCCCTATGTTCGGGCTTCGTTACAGGATTCTTGCGTTTTTACATTGTTATTCCAAAGATTTTATATATACGATGTTTCAGATCATTTTTATACCTTATTCGGTTTCATAAAATAGTGAATTTGACTTACATTTTAAAATTACCCTATGACCAACAAGTTTGAAATTTTCAAATCATTGTGGCTGATACAGTTTGCACATTTTTGTGAAACAAGCCGACCACACAAACATTTTTGACATTTATTCTGGTTTTTGTTTTTATCGATTTTAGATGTTTTTGAAATTAATGTCTGATTGTTAACAAGTAAATTAGAAGCTCCTTTTTTCTAGTTACACCAACACAGACAACGTACTTTAAAACCTTGTATTTTAATATTTGGTTTATATTTTATTTTTAATTTTGCGCAGAAAATGATGTTTTATATGTTAAATTACTTATAAATTGACAGTTCAATTTAAAAAAATCGTTACAATGAGCTTTTATATATATCTTTTTTTTGTACGGATATGCTGTACCGTTATATCAGTACTTTGTAAGTAATTGTTTAATCATAATCATTCTCGTTTACAAGATTGAGGAACTTAACCAGCCACTGATAAGATTAAATCTTGGATTAATGCGTAAAAATGTAATTCTACACACACCGTTATAGAACACACCACCATCAAAGAAAATTCTGTTTTTAGTTACATTTACATTAGCCATAATCTATATTGTTTACATTAAATTTACATTATCATGTTATCATTCGAACGGAAGTTAGAAAGTTTCTTTTCACCTCGGTGTATTAATTGTTATTTGAAGATAACGAAACACAAAATTGAACAAAATATGGAATTATAAATATTTCATATTCAATTTATTGATTTATTGATGTGAAAAGAACTTTCAAATTTTACTTGTTTTATAGATTTCATTGAGGTTAAAAAAAAGCTTGTTTTTGGTCAGCAACATCTCTGATGTAGCTAAATCCTACCTTAATTAGTTAAATCATGGCAATAATCATGCTATCGTTTTAAAAAAATAATAAAATCTGTTCCATAATTTAGATTCTCGTTAATTTTTGGCATAAGTTTTGAAATTGTTAGTAAATAATAATTAATTAAATACACAAACCCACAAAGAGTAATAGTGAATTGGGCCTGAAACAAGTAGAATTTAAATATAAATTTTATGTAATAACATACAATTAAATGTCAATTTAGTTTTTCTGCTTTATCTATTAAGCGAATGTTAATTAAACCTTGTCCAAGAACAGTAATGTTATGACAAAGGAAAATATCACTAGCGTTCATAGTGCATGCAGACCCAAGAAATGTTATACAAAAATAGGAGAGATTAATTGATCGAAGTCATGAAATGGGGACATTTTTCCAACAAGTTTTTTATTGGGGCAATTGGAAAATAATGTAATGCAGTGACCTTTCACTGATATGTGTTAAAAGAAGGTCAACTGATTTGTTCGCTTAATAAAGATGGGGTTGTTCTATTCGTCAATGCAGTGTTTATTCTGTTGAGCCGAACTAATCAGTAATCATGTTGTCAAGTTGCGATCCGAAACATGTAGACGAATCGTCGTCGAATGTAAATTTATCAAATTGACTGTAAGTCAGGAAAAGCATCAGGCAGCCTCCCAAAGGATCCAGGACGAAGCGAGAGAGGATGAAAGCGTCGCCACCGCCATCACCACCACCACACCCGCCGGCGAAATCAATATCGGTGTCTAGGTTGGGGATGACGCCGACCCATTTATCAACAATACACTCCATTCTGTTAATTAAAAAAGAAATGTATTTGTTGATCATCATCCTGATTAAACCGATTAAAATGGAAAGGGGTAAACATCGTAAAGTGTCCTTCTAGAACAACATCGTTCGATCTAATTACATCGGTGCTGTAGTTATAAAAAACATCGTTACGTGTCACCTTATCAGCAGATTTATTTTTCTTCGTGTAGAAATCGACGAATCAAACAACTCGGTTGCCCCCTCGAAAGTTTTGAAACCTTATCAGGAAAGTTGGTAGAGTTCTGAAATGCGCTACTAGCTTCCGGAACCGGAAATTAAATGCATCTCGCTGTCTTCCTTTTGTTGTCAACTGTGTTATTATCTACAGATTTCTTCATTTCAATGTTTATCTCGAATCGATAATGTGTTTGTTGCTCGTCGCGCGGGAAATGAAGGGCTGAGTTTTGCGTTTGGTAGAATTATGAAATTCAGACAAGTTAAATGCACAGAGTGGATATTAATGCGAATAATTTGCATTGATTACACGTCGGTATGCTATTACGTTTTTTCCAAACTTGCTTTACTTGCAGGTGTTGCGAATTATGTTACCTTTCGAACAATATAAACTGTCGCGGTTCATTAAATCGGTGTATGACACCATTTCGAAGTAAAATAAAAATCACGAGATTTGGTTTTGGTTTTGTACAGGGAAAAGGATGTTCAAAAACCATATCGTATTAAATAAGGATGTTCGAGAGGGCCGGTTTGATGACCCTCTTGGAAATTCCTCCTACAATGCGGGTTCAAATATTCATGTAATCGTCCGTCGAGAAAGGCATTAGGTCACATAATACCCATTAATTGAGGGTAAGTCCTTGATGTCAAGATTTTGTCGATCATTCGAATATTTATAAATACAAACTCTACAAATGCTGGAACTGGTTAAATAGAATAATTTCGTAATGTTCATCGACAGAGCATGGATACACCTGAGGGGGGCACGTTTGGAATGTAACTTCGTTATTATTAAAACGTTTCAAATTGGCCGACCGCATTAATCAATTCCTTTAAACATTCAGGAACGTTCCGAATTACCCCAGCAAAAATATTTACGACTCAGGAATCTGACAGTGAAAGCTTTTCAATAAAATATTAGGTGTCATTGTGCGTTTAATTATTGATGAGTACTGTTTTTTTTTATTATTAATTACTGAGAGTAGATCCAAACAAGCTATCATGCGTACAACAAAAAATGGCGTCAAGTGGGCCATGGATTAANNCGTCGTCGTTTTTTGTTGTACATACAGTATATGTATTACATGTGAATATGAGTTTTCATTTTATGATATGAATTTTGATTTGTCAAAATTGACCGTTTGGAGTTACTAATAAAATATTTTCACACATCTTATTTACAGAGAGAACTGAAATCGTTCATACAATTTGAGAAAATGACATTTTTGTCTAAAAATAAACATGTCATTAACAGTTTTTTATTTATTTCTTTTAACAAATTATCATATTTTTTAGCGAAAATGGTGTTACAGGAAAACGAAAATAAAATAATCAACACATTTCGTTAAAAAGCACTTTTTTACCACTGCAGCAAATATATTTTTCCTTTTGTGCACCAAACAATTTTTACTCTCTCTGAAGGTCAAATATTATTAAGGTTACATGGGGTAAGCGGAATTTGGAATACGAGGAATTTTTGTCATTTTAAAAATACAAAATATGCTCGAAGGTGTTTAAGATAATTTGGGATTTGTTGCAAATCTTATCTGCTGAAAGGAGCCATCTGCCAAATCCTCCTTTAAGGTAAACCACCTCTACTATAAATGATTTAAGTGAGGAATGAATCAACTTGATAACTTAACTTTAACTTAGACAAAGCTATTATAATTTATTTCTGTGACTTCTCGACGCCAGATAATGTCATAAAAATTAAAAATGAATCACTTGTAAGTGTATAAGAGTACGAATTATCCTTTTCACAAAACTTTTTAGTAGTGAAAAAATTTCATGATCATGATCAATTTGATGGAGGAGGGGGAAACCGAAATGAACTGGAATTGAATGTAAAAATAGAAGTTTTTCAATGATAAAAATATCCCTTGATGGGTCCTCGAATTGTAATTGCAAAATTATTAAAGAGTCACTGTAATGACACGTTTTTTTCTATTTCAACATCAGCGTTTTATTTCACAGTTATGTTTCTTCTCTGCCTACAGTTTTAAACATATTTTTTTGAATAAATATATGACTGAAAACAAGGCAAGGAACAAACTTCAATATATTTCTTGCCTTTATAATGTCAAAAATTCACGGACCGTATCCATATGGTTCATGAATTATGATTCATATAAATTTCTTAGTATAACTAGATTGTACAACTATCATTTTATCAACAAATATTGCTTCTAAATTGAATTTTTACATTGTATGGTAGTCATTGTGATGTGTTTTTAGTTAAACTTCATTTAAAATGGTTTAAAAACATTTTTCAAAAATTTTTTTCAAACGATCTTGATGTTTAATTTTAACTACAAGTTCAATTTATTTTTAAAGAGTGAAAATGAATGAAAAGAAACATAACAAGTTAACATTCGACTCATAAATTACATATGACGGAAAAAATCCCTTTTTACACATGCATTAAATTATTCAATATTTTACCAAAAAAGGCAAAAAATTGACAATGTTAGAGATTTAAGAGAGACATTTTTAACTTAATTGAACTTTATAAAGTATAAGAATTCTTCATAAATCTAGTAGATATATTTTTAAGAATTATCTAGTTCTTTGTTGTGATAAAAGAAGGTGTTTCATTAACCAAGCTCAACATCTTGTCTCATTTTTGCACCATATATGTTTTCATGCCATATGTCAGTCTCTTCTCGAGTGCGCATGTTTATAATCATTTTTCAACGAAACCCGATAATTATTATTGTTCGGGAAGTTGATGAATTCTCTAAATCTCGTGCAGATATGGTGGCAGTGACGACAAACACTGAGTAGGGAAAATGGGGGATATCTCGAATTCTTAAAAACAAAATACTAAGAAATTTATCGTTAGGAGCACCCACGAAAAAGCGATAAAACGTCACCATTTGTTAAATATGTACGGTCAAATAGCAAACCATCCCTCTGCTGGAAACAACTTGATATTTGTGAAAACCTGAAAAACGTCCATTTATAACCACTCTTGTCGAGGACGTGTTACATTTTATTTTATCGACTGCGAACACGGTGTATAACCATTGTTTATTTAGGTCAGTTAATGAAAATGGCAATAACAGCCAATTGAAACACTAATCACTTTTATTTTAGATTCCTTTGTATTTTACAGTAAGGATTAATAAAAGTTGTAATATGTCTAACTGGTGTGAAATTAGTAAAATATATCGTACGAATGAATCATATTATTGGCAACCGGTCTTTACAGTTTCTCTTACTAGGATGTCACACGGACAGTTTAGATAAAATGTTTCCTGTGATACTATGAAAGAAAAATGTTTTGTTTCAAAGTAGGACATTACATTTTCCGTTTAAACGGCCTTGATGTACAATCTCTTTTACTAGAAAATATCCAAAGTGATAAAACCACTGTGAAAATGTCCATTTACTTACTCATAAAGTTTCAGAAAAAAATTACGATCTTATCTTTTCTACAGTAAAATACTTACATGTACCCAATCTCTAAAGTAGTCAAACAGAAGTTTAGGTGATGATTAGTGATATCTGTTATTACTCGGAAAGAATTACAAAGAATTGGTCGATTCGCCGGATATTTTGTGTAACAAGCAACAATACATAATTTTGTTTTCAAAAGTCTCCAGTCTCAAAATATGTTTGTACGATTTGCTTTGATGCCATGCTAATGAAGATTAAAAGGTAGATCATTTTGGAAATATTAATCTTCTATTTGTTTAATGGCCATCATTGACGAAAAGTACCGAGGTACTTATCTTAACATTTTCTCAAAATTTTTAACGATCAATTCAGACAAATGTGACCACATGTTGTCTAAGGGGAAGCATTTCATGATTAAAAATTATTCACAGCCATTAAATTTACCACAGAATTATTTTTGATTTCAGTAGAACGACTGAATAATATTGGAATTAATCAATTTGGTGTATCATAGTAATATGGATTAAATAAAAGATAGAGATTTTAGTGCATGGATCGTCTTTACCATTAAATTTTAAATTCGTAGAACAGCTCTCCGTTCGTTTTGTTTATGTTTTGCAGCTAATGTAAATGGATGTGCGTGTTCCTTTTCAAACGGTGATGTCTCCGGGTTTTCATGCAAATTTTCAGACGAGTTTCCGACCAAGCTTGTTTATTTTAAATCGCTTGAATCATTCGTTCTTCAGATGTTAACGGTGCATGATACATATCAGTTTTAATTTTGAACTAAAAAACGAATTTGTCATATCTATCTTTTAGCCATGAACACAAAATATCGGGTTTGATTTCCAGGAAGGACGTAAATACAATTGTATTATTTTATAAGACAAACAAATATTGATTATTTTTAAAACTGATATTCAGAATAAGAAAATATAATAGACTTCATAACGAAAGGGTTCTAAATGTCGAAGTAAAATATGGTGATAAATATATTGTTTACAGTTTTACGCATTCCGAATTCATTGATAAATTTCAAGGTAAACAAGCAATGCAATGTAGTAAAATTTGTTCGTAAAAATGAACCAGATATCTGTGTTGAGCATTTACAAAAATGTTCTTCATTGTAATTTACTTTTCGGAGGTATAAAAGAAACAACATTTGTATTTTTCATTGTCTGGTAACTTTTGATCTTTCGTTTACATTATTGGCAGTGTTTATTATTGTTTCCGAAGATTTACAGATTTGTGCAGTATCAACAACAATATATTTAAGTTTTCGAGCATACAAACATTGTTAAATTCATACTGATAACAGGCCAAGTCGATGCATTTATGCCAATTTCGTTCTCTGATTTTGTATTAAACGATGTCACAATTTCGTTGGTGAAAACATCCTGATTCTCGTGCCAACGTGGAAATACAGCCGTAATTTGCACATCTGCCACATTACATTATCGGTTGACATGGCAATTCAATATCCACGGAACATTGCTCAATCTGTATTTCAGCTGAAGGATTTTTTAAGAAAATGTTCTATTGATTGTACCACTCAACGCCTTTTTCGTCGACGTTATTTGCGAAAAATTCTATTTAAAAAAATATTTTAATATTTCGCAAAAATTTAAGTTAAAAAACCTCGATTAAAAGCAATCGAAAACCCAATAAATACAATAAACACAGAAAATATATCCTTTTTAATTAAAATCACGTAACAAAGTATTTGACTTTTTTATGCATTCTCTATTCATTTTTGAACTGTTTGCTGTACCTACTTTCTGTATTGCGAAAACCATTATAGGTTTTTGTCGTGGATGGATAACGGATTTCTCGTAGTAATAACACGTAATTATTAATCTTACTTTTAAAATCTATATTTATTTTGATGATCAGTTGTAAATTATATATTCAGGAATATAATAATGATTACCTTTGCAAACTGGTGTTTTGTATTTGCCGCCGTATTTGCTTTAATATTGAGATGAAGTATTTGTTTATTTTCCGTAACAGATATTTTAAATTTATTTTTTTTTTTTTGTAGAAATAGTAGAAATGCCATATTCTATTTTCTGGTGGTATACATTGATCTTGGAAAATAAATACTACAATTTTCAAAAAATTAATTTTTGTGAAAAGAATCTAAAAATGAAAGGAATTTTTGAAGAAAAACATGACAATGTTAATTAACCACCACCCAATTTTTTGACTGTGTGTTACTGATGTATTATATCGTTTTCTTCAATCTATAGGTATACAAAAAACTCTAGTGACACTATTGCAACTGTAAGTTAATCTGTTGGATTAAAGAAAAAAGATGTAACTCACTACATTTCTTTTTCTACAACGTGAACTATTCATCCATAAACGCTAAAACTATTTTTGTTTGGTTACATCTAAATGCGGTTAATGACGTTCTTAAACAAAAAGACTTAAAATTGTTTACAGCACCAATAGTACACGATGTGTAAAAATTATCTACTAACTTAACAAAATTTTTCTTGTGATTTTTAATTTCCGTTAGTACCCATTTTCAACAAAAAGTAAATTTTCGATACGTGTACATCTCATTTTTATTTCCTTTTCAAGTAAGTACCTTCGCAAACGAAAATTGAAATTTTATTTAACTGTACGAAATCACACGGACAGCTAAATTTCCGCTTCCTCCAGCTTCTAACCGGAAATTCGTCTTTTTTTGCATTTTATAATACAAACTGTGATACGCTGTTTATCTAACAAATTAAAAATTTTACATATCTAGTTATATATAGTATGTACACTGAACTCATATCTATAACTGTTTCTTTAAACTGATACTTCCTTCTTTAATTTTACATTTTTCACAAACATATCTTGTCACACGCATTTCCAATTTCATTTGTAAACAGGAATAACTTGTGCAGAATAATTAATCAAAGAAAAATAAACTCTTATTCGAAATTGGTCATCTGAATTAATAAGGTCTATAAATGTTTATTTTTGTGGAGATTAATTAATTTTTCTCATGACTTGTTTGTTAAGCGTTAACTACAAAAACGTATTTTTTAATTAATCTTGTTGATGTGACCTATCTAAGGCTTGGGACGTACGGTTATCTAAGCAACCAAGCAGAACATGTTTCCGCCCATGGTCAAATTTATTTCCGTTGTTTCTGCTGACACTTTTGCGATGTTCTGTGCACTAGCTATTTCAAGCAAAAAGTAGATAGAAAAATTACACCACATCAAATGAGTCGTTTTTTTAATTTAACAGAATATGTGCACCGCTGCAAAGAGAATTCAATGTCTGTCGAAGAAGAGGAAAAAGTTTTATGTGAGATTGTAACCAACTAAAATAACATTTGCTCACTTCTTGCACTTGGCCTTACATAGAATAAAACTACATAATGGAAACTTTCTTTTGAATCACAAAACTATTGTGAAAGCAATTTATCTACATGATTTCTGAAATTTTTGTGTATCAAAAAATATTGTTGATGTCAAGGCTTTAATGTTTGGTCGTTGTTATACTGATAAAATGAAACGTGATGTATCAAACTAACATTATGACATAAAACTGGTGATGTTAATCGAATTTGTCACAAAGTATCAAACTGTCTAAGTCGTTATTTTATCTGAAGAGATTGAACAGCATTTGGGAAGAAAGTTAAATGAACCCAGAAATCAAAGTTTGCAAGAACAGAAGTATCAATAGCGAAAGGGGTTACAGTTTTAGTAAAAAGATGACTCCAACGAGTTCAACCCAAATTTTGTAAATTTAAATTATTAAAACCGCTACTATTAAAAATTCTATTAGTAGAAACTCTCCTTGCATATTTGTTCATTTTTTTTCAAAATTTGAGGAAACATTTAGTCAACTATTGCGGTATAAAATTTGACAATGTGACATGATAATTTAATAAAGTAATAGAACTCTCATAATAATCGCAATTTGATTCAATTAATTTAACACAAATTTAGTGTGACAAGAGCATAAAACCAAAAAACATGAAACTTTTTTTTCGTCACTTTTTAACAAGTATAATACTTCAATTTGCGCGTGGAAAATCAAAATACTTGTACAGTGTCTGATCTTAGATTACGTTTTATTGATTTTCTGTCAAACCTTGTTTAGTTACTGAAGAACGGAAAAGTTAATTATAACCTTTTTATATTCAAAAATATAGAAATATAAAAATATATTTCGTTTATTTAAAGCAAAGCATTTGTATTAAATGCAGTCATCTTCAGTTTCTCATTAAACGATTACGGAGAAATTTTGAGCAGAACAATTTTTACCTGAACCCGACAGGAACATTGTCGTCAACTTGAAAATTACAGTTTCAAAGTAGTGACGAATACCAGGAATGTAGGAAAAGCGGTAGGAATTTTAACCACCCTTACATGTATCTAATGTGTGATTAAAAAGTTTTCTGATTAGAGAGTATGCCAAGGAAATATTTTTCATGCCTCTGGTTGAAGCTACAAATGTCGTGAAACTGTCAGGCCCAAAAAGCAAAATGATGAGGCAATTGAAAATGTCGGGCAAATTATAACTGGTGCCCCTAATACTATACGTAACTTGTCATAACAAGTTGATCGTTCTTATGAAACCTGCAGGAGTATTCTAAAAAAGGATTTGCAAATGTTTCCTTATCGCATGACTGCCCAACGCGAACTACTTCCACCTGATCTTCCACAAAGGCGACAATACGGCAACTGGTTTTTAAACAATATTGATAACGATGATTTGTTGGACAAAACTTTCTTCTCTGACACCTTTATGGATACATTAACTCTCAAAATATGAGATTGTAGAGTACGGAAAACCTCCATATTTTCATCGAAAGGCCACTTTATCCTCAAGAAATTGGCGTTTGGATATATCTTAGTAGGAGGAGATTGATCGGTGCAATTTTTTCAGCGGTACATTGACAGCAGTTAGGTTTCGAGAAGAAATTCTGCTTCCATTTATTAACCAACTGCATGAAGACGTGTCGGAATTTGGATATTTTCAGTAGAACGTGGCAACAACCTATTATGCACAAGACACCTTAAATCTACTTCGTCAGTATTTTGGGCAAGTAACCATTAGTAGAAATACACCAAACATATGGGCTCCTCCAAAGTCGTTAGATTAGATATCAAAAAAATTCTATTTTTAAAACGCCCATTAAGGACTTAAGTGACGAAATAAACGAAATTGCCCACATATTTTGCAAAATATAATTAACGGCGTACGAGGAAAAGTTATAGAAAGTGCCTTGAAGAAAATGGAGGCCGTTTTCGACACCTTTTATAAACTTTATTAAAGGTTTAGTTTGTTTTGTTACGATATTGTTAAATTTCTTATCGAGGTTGGGTTTATTCTGTTAAGTTAAAACCAGTGCGTACGAATCAAGCAGCGACATGCGCGGGGTAGATTACAGGTCACTTGATGAGAAAACTTTTTGATCTATGATGTATGTACATATGTATGTATATTCTCTCCATTTTATGTTGATTCCATATCTATTTTAACGTAATTATTACGTAAAGATTGACACTATGTTATGGCGTTTTAATTATGTAAAATGTAGTTTGAAAAAATGAAGCTGTAGAATATCATTGTTTCTCACTTTCGTGGTTTAAGTGGAATGATTTTTATTTTTCTTGTCAACAAAATAAGTGGTCTTTTGACTACCTCATATGTTATAAAAATGTACCTGTTGAAAAATTTCACTTAATTATTTTAAGTTTAAAGTTCGAATTTCTCACTGACATTTATGATTTTTGGTTCACAGTTAAAACTATTAAACACTCAGTATACGAAACTTTGTCAAGGTGTCTCCAGGTAAATTAATGAAATGTAGTTTATTTAAAAATTGTTTATAAAAGACAAATAATTGTTCTGATTTGTTGTCGACTCATTACTTAAAAATTTACATAAAGTGAGTCAAAAAAGCCCCTTTCTCAAGAATAAAACCTACAGTTGTAATTACATTCAGTTGGGTTTTCTTATTAGATTGTGTGTTGATAATAATTATGATTAATTTAAGTTGAAAGCTGTAAATTACAACACAATTAAAATTTTTCTACTATGAATAACAAATATGTAATAAATTTGTGTGCAGTACTGTTTCCCACAAGCTTTGTGTATTTTTGATGTATAATAAATTGAAAACTATTTAAACAGTACTGAAAATCTAACGTCTTTCGTTTAATAATAAGTTATCGTAATACGTATTTTTTATAAATAAAATCCAAGATGTTATTTGTTAGGAGTTCGAAGATCCACACATGCAAATTTTTGAATTTTTTTTTTTGGTTTAGAAAACAAAAGCAAACATTATCGTTGTTTAATCTAATTCCAACCACGGAAGTTTTAACATATAATATTTGTACGTTTAGATGTACATAAATTATAGGTGCTTCTATCTAAAATTAATTTATGTAGGTGAATTCAACGCCCACCAAACTTAGTTTATCTTTAGACATCGTCGATTTTTCACGCGTGTGATCCTTTTATAACAAGTTATCACAAAGTTTTTCTGTTAACGACCTGCAAGATGAAAAGGCCTAAAGTTTTTAATGTGATAAACTCAACAAAGGAGAGTGTAGCAAGTTTACTTAAAACCATTAGGATGTTTATCGTATCGTTTTTCATCGGAACCTATAAGTAGGTGTTTTTGACACATTTCCACTTTCCATACATTTTCACTTTTCATTGATTTTGACTTAGAAATTCGTCGATGATGCAACTATATTTAAATGCACCTTTGCGATGTTTATTATTTTCAGTTTTTATGACATACTTACGTACTAATTTTCAGTAAACCTAAGAAAAAAATGGTGGGGATATGGACGTCCTCATCAATAATAAACACTATTGGTACTTCCTTCTTGTCTCCAGTGGGTGGGAAGAAATATTATTAAATGTGTCTGAACAATTTTCCGCTGCGGTTAACATTGAACAGACTCTCATTTTCTCGTAAAATAGTACAATTTACATGTGTTTCGTAGGCGATTCCATTCATATATCAATAATTCTGTTGTGTGCATGGTGCCTAAGTATACGAGTGTCATGGAGTTTATTACCAATAAATTTGATTTTTCGCAAAACCCGCCGACCATAACCAGATAAAACAATTTAGTCGTCGTTTTCCATTCTTTATGGCGACGTTCGTTTTTGCTTTTGCTTCTCGTGTTGGCTTGAATGGAAAAGGTCGACTGGATGACGTGGTGGAAATTGTCCGATTGGAAATACCATTATCCTTATTTGGAGCAGCTACAGGTTCCAATATTTTTGTGTATTACACTGGATCGGTTCTGTCTCTGTCTGTTTTATGGGTTTTTGGGCCTGCCTCGACAAGATTTTGCCCGGTAATTGTGTAAATCTGTGTAATCTACTGTTGGTGGATATTTATATAAAGCGGTAACATCTTATTCGTTCAGCGTGTCAAGATAAAACCATTTCGCTCGGTGAATATTATGATCTTAATTATTTTTCGATTGGATTGAGTGCTAGTTGGTCGGTTGCATCTTTGCCAATCGGATTGGTCGATGGTGCGACGGTTGGAATTTCCGCGAGAAAATGTAATTATTCGTCATTCGAAATAACAACTTCACGATGAAAAGATAAAGAGTGTTTGTCGCCTTGGAATTTGATAAAATTTAGTTGCTGCTTTCAATTTTAACCACACGGTTAACCTATGCGCATAAATATAGACACACAAGACACTAATAGTGAGAAATTTCACTTTTGTTTTACACAGTGCGTTTTAAGCGTCGTTTAGTGCAACACGTGAATTGATTTGTAAACAAAAAGTGGCGGTACGGAGCTGGAAATCGTTCAGGTTTGATAATAAAGTGACCATCGACCATCAAGTAAGAAACTCGTTTGGGGTTTTTTCCTGGATAGTTACGTGGGTTTATGTTTAGATTTTCTTTTTTCATCGAGATCGCAACCGCGGGAGTGGCCGTTAGTATTTTCAAAAATAGTAAAGTTCATCGGAGAAAGATGAATAATGATAGTAACATTGAATTAATCATCAACGAACAGTTTACTCATCTAGTTTTGAATTACCTAAACGACAGCTCCATTTTAAAAATATATCTTTATTTTATCATCGACATAAAATGCTAATTACACTGTTTTAATTGTACATTTGTGAAAGAGAGGCCAAGTTGTTTATTTACGTAAGATAATGTAGGAATGGCACTTGAATTACTGTGTAACGATGATTAAATTTATCATCAAACATGCTGATAACTTGACTGGTAAATGGTATGAACCCGTACGAAACATGTAAAAACTGATTGTGATTTTATGGAAAAGTTAACGACTCAGCAAACTATTTCGTACCATGGAATGAGTGAGTTAAACAGAACCTTCATTTCCTCATATTGTTTTTGATTAATTAATTATCATAAACGAGTTTGCGCTTGTAATAATCAGTTTACATCATTGTCCCGCGTTTCGCAACATTTTCATCTACCTACACTTGATTTAAATCATTTGGAGTGTGTAGAAAGTGTAATTGGGCGAAAAAAATCTTCTCAAATTATTCAGGTCAGGCGATTTCGAGTTTCCGCAATGGTTTTTTGGGTGGGTTCTAATTTTCGGAATCGTCACCTCTCATCTTGTTAATTTCAAGTTTTAATTAATTAAACTGGCGCTTCCGTTTTAAATGTGTACTCCACCGAGACGCCAGGGTCGGATTATTACACTTCCAACGACTGTTTTGGGAGCGCGTTTGATTAAAATATTTGGTTTTTTCAGAAGCAAATGGTCGTTTAAAGATTCACATGACCTTTCCGCCTGACCTGGCGCAATTATAAAAAGTTTTAAGTTAATTGTTATTTCCTAATTTAAAACGTATTTGCACACAATGTAATTTCGCATCTCAGCCTGAGACTCGAATATTTAAAATATAGATGGCGCTGGTGGTGTGTGAACTGAAAATGTTCGTTTGGGACTGCTGTGTAACTTTTGATCATAAAAATATTATTTGGTAAATCAGTTTTAACCATTTTGAAGTAACAGATATAATTTCGTCCTTGGCTTTTCAATCTTCCTTGTTGATTTTTATATGGCACAATAAAATTATTATTGTTTATCGCTTTCAAATTAGTTTGTTATTTTCATCAGAAGTATGTTAATGGTGGAAAATAATTTCAGAAAAGTTTCAGCAATATTCAAAACATTTCAGAAACGTTAATGTGATAGTGGTACAAGATAAACTGCCTGGAAATTAATTAAACCGATTTATTATATAAGTTTCATCATGAATTTCGAAACGTGTTTCAAATAAATATCTTCAAATTTACGTTAATAGCGCTACCTGTAACATAATCATTAACTTAACCGTTGATTTTAAATATTGTTTGGCAGATGGAAAAGTTCATATTAAAATTTATTGGCCGATAAATGAGAAAACTGTTGGGTCATTGCTTCGATAATTAATGTTAAAAATTAGAAATTTAGACTCGGAGGAAAACCGTCTGGAACCTCTCTTGTTTTAGCGTTTTATTTACGCAGTGACTAATTTCACACCCACCTGTAGACGTGACGTACCTATTTCGTACGTTTTTAGCCTTGTCATTTTTAACAATAAACCGTCGATATTATTCTACCCAAGTAGAATACAAATTACGGACTGTTTTGTTCGTCTACAGATATTTAAAAGTTGACGTATCATGTCTTTAAAACTGCCCAGAAAGGGACTCCTGTGGTGTGATCGACTCTCAATTAGAAAAAAGATCATGTTTGCTTTACACCACCCACTAATACTACACGATGGTGACATTCTTTTTCGAGGGGCGACCCACGATTTGTATAATTTGTTCGTCGTTTGATTAATTTTTTTTCTTCCAATCTTGATCGCCAGAATGTTGGAGCTGGTAAAGAGAGCAAGTATGGTCGGTGGTCCAGCGATGTACAGTGCGCAATACGTTAAATATCGTAAACGTGATAAAAGTGTTAAACCCAACGTAAATATAAGACCGAGAAGTTTATTGTGTGCTGGGAACTCGGAAGACATTTACAACAACAGTATACAACAACAAAGTAACACGTGGAAGTTTCACAGGCCTAGACCGAAGTCCTTCAGGTAATTTTAATTGAGTAATTTGAAAATGCCTTGGCTGGTGTGTTGAGTTTGTATTTCTCGAATTATGCAACTTATGATTGTTTTCATCACAAATTTATTCGAAAGTTCAAATACCTTGATACGTTTAAAAATATCGAATAGAGCCAGTAGCCTTAGATTCGGTTCGTGTACGGTTATATTTAGAACGCAAAATAATTTAAAAAATGCCAGCAGAACTTGAACCGGCGATAATTTGTGACAAGACATTGTACAGTTTTATTACGCATAAATTTATTTTCAGGCTAACAATAAAGTCGTAACGAACATATAATTAGATAAGAAGCCAAGTCGTTTACAATATGTTTTTAAGGCGTTTGTACATTTTAAGGTCCTCCACAGTTAGCTCTTTATTCTTGCTGCAGGCAATAAATTACGTGATCTAAAACACAGATAATACTGATGTAAATATACATCATGCCAAAGATTTTTAGCATAAAGAAAATATAAATATGCCGGTGACATATCCAAATAAATAATAACGGAAATTTTATGAAAGTAAAATATTATGATATTATGTAGGCCGATTCACCCAAGTTTGTTCAATTTCTGTTATTGATGGTAAATATTGCAGATTTCCTAATTGATTATTGGATATGATTGTGTTCATTAAAACTGTGAGCATGAAGAACAAATTGGGCTCTACTGCGTTTAACACTAACCATTGATTACTAATGTATAAAAACCGCTATAAGAAATTCCAGTTAAGTAAGACTGTCTCAAACTGTGTTGCGGCCTAATTGTGAAGTATCATTAATCAAATGTTTTATTATACTGTCCAATACAATATTATGTCATGTTATAACGAGTGTCGCGGCGAGAAGCCGCACTTTTACCCTTAAGTTTATTATTAAATAAAGAAAACGAGAAACTGGGTGAAATATTTTATATTTGTTTTGTTTTGCTGTTATATTTTCTAGTGACTTGTTTAAATTGCAATTACATTTTTAAAGTAAGAAAAAAATGGAAATTTAATTTAATCACTTTTTTTAATACTGTCCAGAAAATATTTACAAACATTATTGCAATCTGTGTTGATTTCAAAACATTCAAGGAAACGTACAAATGTTAAAACTTTTATTGTAAAAATATAACTTTTTTCCATTAAAGGACGTACGGTATATTATATGCAGTTAAGGCCTTTAAACTATTTTGCTTTGTCCAAGTATACAGATGGTTTATCATTTTTTTTTGTATTTTTGCCCCCATTTTAATCGCTGTTTAATAATTGGGGCGTTTACACCGCTTTTATATTAATTAATTTTAATCAGTAATTAAATTGCGTGGAAATGATTGTCCTAAAATTTTTGTTAAAGAATTTAATCATCGATTGATTAACATTTTATCAGAAGTGGTGTGAACGGCTCTTAGTCATTTATTTAATAATTTTAGTCATTACAATTGTAAGTCAATGGGAGGATTTCTGATGATTCAAGAATTTTTAAAGAAAAAAATATCAGAAATTTAAAAATTTTCATTGAGAAGGTCGCGATTGCCAATTATTTGGTAAGACAATATTTTGACATCTAATCTGAATAAATATTTACTTTTGGAATGTATTTTCGTTTTAAGGACTTGATAATAACTTACCCTTGTTCTCAGCAAAATTATTTTCCTGTGATAACGATGTCTCATCGGCTAAGCCATTATTACAATGGTCGAATTAATGATTTTAATTTTTCAACATTTTTGAGCTTATTTTAACAGCAAATGGTTATTTTCAGACTTCAAATAATTCCAACTTTAATTCTTTAGGATTGTGCTTTGGCAGAATGTCGAAAAAAGTGCAAACAGCTGAACAAAGAATACTTTTTGCAGATGTCAGTAATAACAAGATTTACGTTAAATTTAATTATGTAACGCCTTAA